>PVHT021183526.1:6092864-6156706 GCA_004024745.2 Catagonus wagneri | reverse complement strand
AGCATTTGTTGTTTGTGAACTTATTAATGATGGCCATTCTGACTGGTGTGAGGTGGTGCCTCATATCAGTTTTGATTTGCATTTCTCTAATAATCAGTGATGTTGAGCATTTTTTCATATACTTGGCCATTTGCATGTCTTCTTTAGAGAAATGTCTATTCAGGTCTTTTGCCCATTTTTCAGTTGGGTTGTTGGCTTTTTTGCTGTTGAGTTGTATAAAGTTGTTTGTATAGTTTAGAGATTCAGTGCTTGTCAGTTGCATCATCTGACACTCTTTTCTCCTATTCTGTAAGTTATTTTTTGTTTTCCTTTTGGGTTTCCTTTGCTGTGAAAAAGCTTGTCAGCTTGATTATGTCCCATTGGTTTAACTTTGCTTTTATTTCTGTTGATTTGGGAGACTGACCTGAGAAAACATTTTCAAGGCTGACGTCAGAGAATCTTTTGCCTATGTTCTATTCCAGGAGTTTAATGGTGTCTTGTCTTATATTTAAGTCTTTAAGCCATTTTGAGTTTACTTTTATGCATAGTGTGAGAGTGTGTTCAAGTTTCATTGATTTGCATGCAGCTGTCCAGGTTTCCCAGCAATAGTTATTGAAAAGACTGTCTTTTTCCCTTTTTATGTTCCTGACTCCTTTGTCAAAGATTAATTGACTGTAGGTGTCTGAGTTTATTTCTGGGTTCTCTATTCTGTTCCATTGGTCTGAATGTCTGTTTTGGTACCAGTACCATAGTGTCTTGATTATGGTGGCTCTGTAATATTGCCTGAAGTCTGGGACAGTTATGCCTGCTGCTTGGTTTTTGTTCCTCAGAATTGCTTTGGTGATTCTGGGTCTTTTGTGGTTCCATATAAATTTTTGGATTGTTTGACCTAGTTCTGTGAAGAATGTCATGGGTAATTTGATAGGGATTGCACTGAATCTGTAGATTTCTTTGGGTAGTATGGCAATTTTTACAATATTAATTCTTCCGGCCCATGAGCATGGGATTTCTTTCCATTTCTTTGTGTCTTCTTTGATTTCCTTGAATAATGGTTTATAGTTCTCTGCATATAAGTCTTTCACCTCCTTGGTCAGGTTTATTCCCAGGTATTTGATTTTTTGGGGTGCAATTTTAAAAGGTATTGTATTTTGGTATTCCTTTTCTAATATTTCATTGTTAGTATACAGAAATGTGATTGATTTCTGAAGGTTAATCTTGTATCCTGCTACTTTGCTGAATTTGTTGATCAGATCAAGTAATTTGGGTGTTGAGTCCTTGGGGTTTTCTACATATAGTATCATGTCATCTGCATACAGTGACAATTTCACCTCTTCTCTTCCTATTTGGATGCCTTTTATTTCTTTTGTTTGTCTGATTGCTGTAGTTAGGATTTCCAAAACTATTTGAATAACAGTGGTGAGAGTGGACATCCTTGTCTGCTCCAGATTTTAGTGGGAAGGCTTTCAGTTTTTCTCCATTGAGTGATATATTTGCTGTGGGTTTGTTATAAATAGCTTTTATTATTTTAAGTATGTTCCCTCTATCCCCTTGGTAAGAGTTTTGATCATGAATGGAGGTTGGACTTTGTTAGATGCTTTTTCTGCATCTATGGAGATGAACATGTGGTTTTTGACTTTTCTTTGGTTAATTTGGTGTATGACGTTGATTGATTTGCATATGTTGAACCATTCTTTTGCACCTGGGATGAAGCCTACCTGGTCATGGTGTATGATCTTTTTGATATGTTGTTGGATTCATTTGGCTAAAATTTTGTTGAGAATTTTTACGTCTATATTCTTCAAAGATTTTGGCCTATAGTTTTCTTTTTTTTTTTTTTTGTGGTATCTTTGGTTTTGGAATTAAGGTGATAGTGGTGTCATAGAATGTCTTAGGTGGTATTTCTTATTCTTCAACTTTTGGAAAAGTTTAAGGATGATGAGTATGAGTTCCTCTTTGTATGTTTGGTAGAATTTGCCTGTGAAGCCATCTGGTCCTGGACTTTTATTTGTAGGGAGTGTTTTTATGACATAATTTCATTTCTAGTGATGTGTCTATTCAGTTCATTGATTTCTTCTTGATTCAGTTTTGGCAGGATGTAAGTCTCTAGAAAGTTGTCCATTTCATCTGAGTTGTCAAATTTGTTGGCATACAATTGTTAAAAGTATTATCTCATGGTTTTTTATATTTCTGTTATGTATATTGTGGCTTCTCCTTTTTCATTTCTTATTTTGTTTATTTGAGCTTTTCCTCTCCTCTTCTTGGTTAGTCTAGCCAGAGGTTTGTCAATTTTGTTTATCTTTTCAAAGAAGCAGCTATTTGTTTTATTGATTTTTTCTATTGTTTTTTTAATCTCCAGTTTATTGATTTCCTCTCTGATCTTTATGATTTCCTTTCTTCTGCTGACTTTAGTTTTTTTTGTTGTTGTTGTTCCTCTTTTTCTAATTCATTTAGGTGGTGGGTTAAGTTGCTGATTTGAGATTTTTCTTCTTTTTTGAGGAAGGCCTGTATTGCTAAGAATTTCCCTCTGATCACTGCCTTTGCAGCAGCACATAGATTTGGAGGCGTTGTGTCTTCATTATCACTTGTCTCGAGGTATTTTTTAATTTCCTTCTTGATTTCCTCATTGACCCATTCGTTTTATAGTAGCATGTTTTTAGTCTCCATGTAGTGTGTTTTTTCTCATTTCTTTTCCTGTGGTTGATTTCTACTTTCATGTCATTGTGGTCAGAGAAGATACTTGAAATAATTTCTATACTCTTAAAATTTGTTGAGGTTAACTTTGTGCCCAGTATGTAATCTATCCTTGAGAATGTTCCACGTGCACTTGAGACGAATGTATATTCTGATTTTTTTGGATGTAATATCCTGAAAATATCGATTAAGTCTAATTTTTCTTTTTATCATTTAGGATCTCTGTTGTCTTACTGATTTTCTGCCTAGAGGACCTGTCCATTGATGTGAGTGGAATGTTAAAGTCTCCTACTATTATTGTATTCTCATCTATATCTCCTTTTATGTCTGATAGTACTTGTTGTAGGTAATTGGGTGCTCCTATATTAGGGGCATATATATTGACGATTGTAATATCCTTTTCTTGAATGGATCCTTTAACCATTAAATAGTGTCCTTCTTTGTCTTTCTTTATGATCTTCATCTTAAAGTCTATTTTGTTTGATATGAGTATTGCAAGTCCTGCTTTCCTGTCTTGTCCATTGGCATGAAATATCCCCACTTTCAATTTATATGTGTCCTTTACCCTAAGGTGAGTCTCTTGTAGACAGCAGATTATAGGTTTTTGTTTTTTTATCCAGTCTGCCACTCTGTGTCTTGTGATTGGAGCATTCAGTCTATTGACATTTAAGGTGATTGTTGATAGATATGTATTTATTGCCATTTTAGGCCTTGTTTTCAGTTGATTCTATGTTTGTCTTTTCTTCCTTCCTTTCTTTCTTTTTTTTTTGTTGGATGGTTTCCATTTATTTTATGCATGAGTGCTTTTCTTTTCAGTTTTTGTGAACTTGATATTCCACTTTGATTTGTGGGTGCCCTGTTTTTTAGGTATGTTAACACCTTCTTATAACTGCTTGCTTTAGCCTGATACCTATACAGGCTCAATGACAACATTAATTTTTTTTAAAAAAGGAGTTCTCGTCGTGGCTCAGTGGTTAATAAATCCAACTAGGAACCAGGAGGTTGTGGGTTCGATCCCTGGCCTTGCTCAGTGGGTTAAGGATCCGGGGTTGCCATGAGCTGTGGTGTAGGTTGCAGATGCGGTTCAGATCCCATGTTGCTGTGGCTGTGATGATGGCTGGCTGCTACAGCTCCTGTTAGACCCCTATCCTGGGAACCTCAATATGCTATGGGTACGGCCCTAGATAAAACAAAAAGACAAAAAAAAAGTTTAAATAAAGAGTCTATATTTTCTTATTTTCCTATCTCAAAATGTATGAATTTGTTGCTTCTCTATTTTTTTTTTTTAGACATCTTCATGTTTAGATCTGTATGCTGGCTTATTTGAATTATTGCTTTCCATTTGTGGTTTCTGCCTTTCTGTTTCTTACTTTTTAATTTTTTTTATTTGAGCTCTTTGAGTATTTCTTTTAGAAAGAGTTTAGTATTGCCATACTCTTTTAGCTTTTGTTTGTTGGAGAAATACTTTATTTCCCCTTCTATTTTAAATGATATTCTTGCTGGGTAGAGTATTCTTCGTTGCAAATTTTTTTCCTTTCAGTGCTTTAAATCCATCTTGCCACTCCCTTCTGGCCTGTAGTTTTTCTGTAGAGAAATAAGCTCATAGCCTTATGGGGGATCCCTTATAATTAATGCTTTGCTTTACTCTTGCTGCCTTTAGGATCATGTCTTTATCTTTAATTTTTGACATTTTTAAAATAATAGGTCTTGGTGTTTTGCCCTGTTTGGGTTCAACTTGTTTCGGGCCCTCTGTGCTTCCTGTATCTTGATGTCAGATTCCTTTAGGTTTGGAACGTTTTCAGACAAAATTTCTTGAAATATATTTTCCCTTTTCCTTTTTCTTCTCCTTCTGGAATTCCTATTATGCATAGACTGGCCCACTCTATATTATCCCATAGATCTCTCATGTTGCTTTCATGTTTTTTTCATTTGGCTTTCTGTCTGCTGTCCTGATTGGGTGATTTCCATTATTGTATCTCCTACATCACTAATTAGTTCCTCTTCGTTATTCAGTCTGCTCTTTATTGCCTTTAGCTCAGTTTGCATCTCTGAAAATGAGTTTTCTAGCTTTTCTTGACTCCTCCTTATATTTTCTAGTTACTTTCTAAGGGATTCTGCATTGCTGTTTGTGTCTTCTCTTAAATCCTTGATATTCAGCCTTAATTCCTCAAGTGTTTTCACTACTTCCCTTCTGAACTCCATCTGTCTGACTGCAGTGGTCTGTTTAATTGTCGACTGCTTTAGATGACTTGTCCTGTTCCTTTAACTGGGAATGGTTTCTGAGCTTATTCATCTTGCTTATGCTTTTCTTTTTCTGTGATTTTGGGGAAGCCACACTGTAATCTTGTAAGGCTACTTCTAGGCAATGGCACCCCTTTGTAATTTTTGGTGGGGTTACTATTTATTTTTGGTGTGGAAGTTTGAATATTTGTTGTGTCTTTCTTTGGTGTGAGCAGGATGTTATCTCCCTGCTGCTCTGTGTGTTTTCAGGGAGAATGAAGCAATGGGTAGGGCCAGCAGTTGGTGCCTGGTCACTGGGCTCTCAACAGTAGCAAGGACCTGCAGGAAGGTGGCACTGGCTACTCCTAGTTGCAGGGCCCTGGCAAGTGGTCTTGAGCTCTAGGCTGATCTACCAGATGTCCAGAGCATTTAGCAGTAGCAGGAGTAGGATGTGTAAGTTCCCAGAGGAGTGAGGAACGGCTAGTGTTGGATTGCAATGCCCTCCTCTGAGGAGATTGGAACCGCAGGTGGTTTCTGTTAAGGGACTCCTAGTGGTAGCGGGTCATGATCGCCTCTAGAGCTAGTGTTAACTGTGGTGGTATGCCCCCACCACCTGTAGACCATGCACGAAGTGACCCATCTCACTTAGCCCACATAGGAGGTGCTGTATAGGTCGTTCCTAGTTGCAGGGTTCTTGGAAGTGATAGAGGTCAGGAATATGGGTACTTCCCAGAACACTTAGCAGTGGAGCAGCAGGGCTGGTGTGTTCTCAGGAGTGGAAGAGCACCCACAAGTGGTGTTCAGACCCAAAGCCCTCCTCTGTGGTGCCCTTGAGGTGACTGGGGCTGCAAGTGGTGCCTATTCACGGCCCCCAGTGGTGGTGTGCCATTCCCACCTCTGGAGCCAGAGATAACTGTGGTGGTTTGCCTCTGCCTCCTGTAGACCATGTCCGAAGCACCTTGTCTGCTTAGCCCCTGCGGGATGTGCTGCACAAGATGCTGTTTGTTACAGGTTCCTTTCAAAGAACAAGCGTCTGGGCACTGCCCAGAATATTTGGCAGTGGCAGCTGAAGGGCAGGTGTTCTCCTGGGGGAGCAAGAGCAACAGCAGGTGGTGTTCCATCTCATTGTCCTTCTCTGTGGTGCCCTCTGAGGTTGATGGGGCTGCCAGTGATTTTTGTTCAGCTATCTCCTGTGGCGGTGGGCCATGCCCACATCTGAAGTCAGGGATAACTGCGGTGGTTTGCTCCCACCCCTGCAGACCACCAGGAAGCACCCTGTCCCACTTAGACCATGCAGGAGGTTCTGCACCAGCTGCTCATAGTTGTACTGACTTGGGAGGGGACAGTGAACAAGTGTCTGGGCGCTGCCCTGAGGGTTTGTCAGTGGCAGCTGGAGGGCGAGTGTGTTCCCAGGGAAGTGGTAGCAACAGCGTCTGGTGCTTGGCAGGCTCCATGTTGTACTTATCCCCCTGATGCCGTTAGCCCACACTAGAGGTGCCTGGCCACCAGTAGCCTACACAAGAAGTGCCCAATCTCCCATATATGAGCAAGAGTCTTATGGATGGCTGCACTGGAGACACCCAGACCATAGTGGTCTAGCCAGCAGCCAGAGGTTTGTGCTTGAGCTGCCCCACCCTCTCTCTGGCTGCTGGTGGTTTGTGCTTGAGTCCCCCGCCCTCCGCACGCCTGCCCTCTGCACTCAGGTGTGGTGCAAGTAGTTTCCTTTGGTGGCCATCCCCTCCTTCTCCCGTCCTCCCCAACAGTGCCTCTCCTGCAGTTCTGGACCCTCTCTCAGGTTCCCTCTGTCAAGGCATTCCACTCGCCAGCCCATAGAGTATCACTCCCTCGCCTGTGGCACTCTGCTTCTTAGCCCCTTAGGCTGTCTCCACACCACCAACCCCAGCCTTCTCCCAGGGACTGACCTCTGGAGCCTAAGTCTCAGCACCTAACCCCCACCTGAGCATCTCAGGCTGTGGTGTCTATGCCAGTGTTTAGATGATCTGTGAGGCTCTTGTTCTGCTTTGCTGTTCTCAGTCCAGCTGTTGGGCTTTTCTCGGCTGCGGCTTTGAGGTCCCTTCGGCTCCGCTGATCTTTCCGTCAGTTAGGTGCCTTCCCAGGGTGTGCGTTCTTGCTTACTTTTCTCCGTCACAGCTCCCTCCCTGGAGTGGTAGTGCTGTCCTGATTCCTTTTCTCTCTCTTGCTTTTTTTTCTTTTGTTCTACCCAGTTATGTCAAGAGTTTCTTGCCCTTTTTGGAGGTTTAAGTTCTTCTGCCATCATTCAGTTGGTTCTGTGCAAGTCCTTTTACATGTAGATGTGTTTTTTGGTGTGTTTGTGGGAGAGGGTGAGTGCGACCTCTTACTCCTCCACCATCTTGCTGCTTCCTGAATAGATACATTTTAAAGATTGAAAATAACAAATGTTAGTAAGAACATTAAACAATTAAAGTTCTCATACACTGTTAGTAGGAATGTCAAATAATACAACCAGTTTGGGGGGAAATATGACAGTTTTTTAAAAAGTTAATCACACATCTACCATGTGATCCAATCATTCCACTACTAAGTATGTATGCGAAGGAAAATGAAGTATATGTCCGTAGAAAAATATAAATATAAATGTTTATGGCAACTTTGTATGAATTAGTCAAAAATGGAAACAACTCAAACGTACATCAGCAGACAAATGGATAAATACATAGTAGCATATTATCATAATGGAATATTATTTAGAAATAAAAATAACTGAACTCTTGATATATACAGCAGCGTGGAAGAATCTCAAAGTAATTATGCTGAGTGGAAGAACCAGATGTAGAACTTATATACAGCATAAGTCTATTCCTCTGTTTCTAGAAGGTGCAAACTAATTAATATTGTCAGGAAACAGATCAGTAGTTACTTGGGCTTCAGGTCTATGACTGTCAAGAGAAAGGGGTTAAAAGGGTCATGAGGAAACTTTTAGGACTGATGGATACAGTTGCTCTCTTGACTGTGATGTTCACTTCTCAGTTGCATATCCATGTCAAACCTATTAACTGCACAATTTAAAATCTGTAATCGTACTTCAAATATATTTCAAAGTGTAATTTAAAAATAAACATAATATTTCAAATTTGAAGTTTTAAAATAAAAGATCTTTCGGCATTTTTGCCATGATCTACTACCCAATATTTATGGAGAAACAGGAGATAATTCTTATTCATAACAGGTCTCTGTGTTTGTGTTTTTGCTTCTCCCTACATTGGCATAACCCCTTTTATCTTCAACTCAGTATCAAAATTGAAATCATAAGCTTTCTAGAAGCTTTTTTCAAAGGCTACTTCTTCCATGATGCCTTTACTGCTCTCCCAATCTGGAAATCAGTTCTTGTTCTTTTGAATGTCTGTAAGCATCTAGTTACATGTTTCTGGTGATATTTATATACTTTCCCTGTTCACAATATTAAAGATCAGTTTTTCCCCCATTGGAAGGACCTTTCGAGTCACTGAGATAATTTGAAAGACATCAGTTCAACTTATATAAATGGAGTATATTTTTTTGACATCTTTATGCAGAGAACCCTGAGAAGTGAGACTTTTGATGTATCTGGCTTTCAAAATATATAGTCTGAACTAGGTATTTTCCCACAGTATATTCTTCTCAACTTTAGCCTCTTCCACACTTCACATGACAGAGAGTTTAAAGTACATATAATGAAAAATCAGTGCCACTTTAACACTTGCCCACAAGTCTAAGACAGCTATTTTGAGATGTTCTTCCTAATTTCCTTCTGCTAAACTGTTTCCCTTGTGTGACACACTCTCATTAAATTCTCTCCACAATCCCACATGGAATAAACTAATTTCACAGATGATGGGAATGAGAAATCTAGAGGTTTATTAAGTAACTTGGTCGAAGTTTCCCAGCTAATAAGTGACGAAGCCAGCATGGGTAACTACTGCCCTCTGACTCCAAAACCCAGGCTCTCCACCAGTAGGTTATGTCGTCTCTCCAACATATCAAATTCAAAGAATAGGCTAAATGACCTAAAGCTAAAGGGATCAGAGCCAATTTTTTTTTTTTTGGTAGGGAAGGGGTGGAAATGTTCTATTTCTACTGACAAAAAATGCATGTTGACATTTGTAACATTATCTAACACTTTGACTTAGATGATTGTTTATTTTAATGGGATATTGAAACCATGTCTGGCAAGTCAATTATTTTTCTTTTTTTAAAAAAATTGAATCACATAGTTTTTCTTCTCAGTATCTTTTTTAGTTTGTTTCTTCTGTTTTGTTTTGCTTTAGGGCTGCACCCCGGCATATGGAAGTTCCCAGGCTAGGGGTCCAGTGCAGTTCATGGCAACACTAGATCCATAACCCACTGATAGATACCACGGATCAAATCTGTGTCCTCATGGATACTAATCAGGTTTTTTACTGCTGAGCCACGATAGGAACTCCTCTGCTCAGTATCTTTTAATACGGAATTTGTGTTTACTTTTCTTAGATTATCTTAAGAATATCTTCTTACAGTTAATTTGTTTAAATTAAAATCAAAACACACTTCACACATATTTTTATTTTTATGCCTTTTAAGTATCAAATTATCATAACAGTTTCTCCATTTTGATGACACTTATTTTTAAGAAAATGAATCTGGAGTGTTGCTCTTTTGAAGTTTCTCCAGCATTTCCCAGATTTCATAACATGGCTATTGGATTGTGAATAAATTATGCAGAAAGGCTATACCTTACACAACTTTGAACATAACCCAGGACTCAGCTAGTTTTTCACATAATAGAAACCAAACTCTTGAGGCATACTGAACTGGAAACTAAAGAACAACTCAAAAATTGTCCTTATAATCCAGGTGGAAATACCCCGTTCTGTCTCCATCTAAATTTAGGGTTGTGGTTTGCTATGTTTAGTTGAAAGAAATTTTGCTACACTTTCAGCCTGTCGTTCATTCAACGCCAATGTTCTCAGGAGGCCTGAGAGTTTCCTGAGTTTCCAATATATGTATGCACATGCATCCTATACACTCACAGACAATACACACAAACACAACCCTGAACCACAGCAGATCACATTTTTCCTCACTGAAGTTTATAACTGATTGGTCCATCTGTTAGAGGGTATTTAACTTCCTTTTAATTTATTTTTTCCCTTGTTCAGCACTTTTCAATTCCAGTGCATTGTAATAGCACATGCTGCTATTGGCTAGATGAGAGACTAAGAATTAGTTGTCTGTAGTAAGTAAACCCGTTTCTTTTATCCCAAAGGAAACTTAAAACATTGTTTCTCCATCAGTTGGTAGAGATCATTATTTAAATTCAAATTAAAGAAAAACAAGTTTGCTTTAAAATTAAAATGAACAATTCTGATCAGAGAATTTATGGCAGTATATTTCTGACTACTGTCTCGATGGCTGTCTTTCAGATAACAAAGATGTAGTTAATATGGTAGCCAAAATTTTTACAATAATAAAACACATCACCTTTGACTGGAGACTACTTCCTAATTATTCAGGCCCTAAATAATGCAAGCCATGTTCTCTTTTATTACCTAATATCTTTCTGAAATTGGTTATAAAGGCCAATTAAAAATATAGTTTTCTGACATGTTAGCCTGGCTCATAATCTGCACAATATGAAATGCCATGTGAGAAGGTCATTATCAGAATATTCTCCCATAGTTTATATATTTTTCCTTCTTTTTATATCACATCTGGTGCTAAGATTTTGGTGGTGATGTTATAACTCTTGTTCAATAACCAGAAATTCAATTTCTGTAAAAATTTCTTGATACCACATTAACCCTGTATCAGACAAACAAGTACATTGGGAACTGCAGCTTTTACAACTGAGCATGAAAATAAATGTACGGTATTTGAATAGAAGAAAGAAGAAAGTGAGTACAGAAGCAGGATAATGTTTTAAGGATAAGGATAATGTTTTCATATATATTATATCAGTTCTATAAAAGTGTTAGATTCTTTACAACTATCCCCTTCTTTCATTGGTCTTTTTTCTGTCACTTTCCACACAATTGCTCCTATTTATTAATATGTACTATATAGAAAGCAGCAACCTAAAAACATAGCTTTCATCTCTTCATATTTTACTTGTATAATGTCAGTAAAGTTGCTCTGCTTTTTGTCAAGGAGGCACTTAGGATGAGGGGGAAAAAAAACACAGCCTTTGAATTTAATTCATCTGGAATCCAAATTGAATTTTGACATTTTCTGTCTGTAAGAGTGTGCAAATTATTTAAATGTAAGGGTGTCAGATTTTTTTTAACTTCCAGAGTGAATAATGGCACTATTCTCTAATTGTTCTGTGAGAGGTTTATAAGATATATATGGACTTCTTGACCTATCAGACTATGTAGTTGTTAAATGAATGCTACCTGCCTCCTTTTCCTTAGACCTAACTCCTGAGCCGACGTATCTGCTTTTCAAAGAGCTTCTGAATAGGGGTTCGTGCCTTCTAGTATTTAGAGAAACCAAAGGATATTTTGGATCACTACAAAATTTAGGATGTGTGCATTAAGCTTTTCTTTAGCCTGATCTCTTTTAAGTACAAAGTCAACCCTGATCTTGAATGTGAGACAATGTATTTAAAAGTTTCTGAGAATCTGGCCATCAATATTTGTCAGTTGAATCTAGAATAACAACCACTAGAATCTACAGAAAGGGGATTCTAGTAGCTCTTTGGCTTTAGAGAAGAAACATAGTCAATCTGTATAATTTCATAATTAGTAAAATGAGGTGTTAGGTTCGATTCATAGGGCATGATGTAAACCCATGGCATTGTTGATCCCTCCAAAGCCTTTATAGAAATATCTGACCTATTACAAGCTTCCTTGCTTCTGGGACAGGGCCTCAGAATTTGATTCAACACTCTTCTTTGTGTTGGTGATATAAATTGATTGTTATTTCTCATTGCTTGGGTTATATATTTCCTAGCTGCCTTTCAATTTTTAATTGCACATTCTGTGATTATTATTATAATGAGACACAATTGTTACCCTGTTTTAGAGTTACATCCTCAAGGGTCAATCAAATGCATATGTCTCTTTGTCCCAGCTTACCGTTTATTTTTTTAATTCTTCTGTTTACTCTATAAATATAAAGATTATTAGCCTTAAAGCAGTCAAAATTTGGGGAATGGCTGCCAGAAAGTCATGATTAATTTTATAATCAATGATCTATAGTCCTACTTCTGGCAGTAATTAGACATAGCAACCCACACTTGTGGAAATAATAAAACCATGTCTTATAAATAAGAAAAATGATTATTTTTTTCTTTAAAAAGGACACCATTCAAATAACCGAAACTGTTGTATCAAATCACTGTGGTATAAAATCTAACAAGGGTAAGGACTGCTCAGAATTTATCCTTGCTATGCACCCAGTATAGTTTGTAACCTTATCATTTAAGCTATCATTTTATTGAACTTTCCTAAATTGTAGTTCTGGGATCAGAATCATTGAGGGGCAAATATTGGGTTCCCGCAGTGGTCCTGGCTTGTTTCTATCCAGTGTATAGTTACATGAATTTTAACAACTATCACATGTCCACCATGTCAGTTTCACAAAAAAAAATACTCTCACTGCCCCAACATTTCTTATACTTCAGAGAGTCCCCCCCCACCTGTCAACCTCTGGGCAGTATTGATATTTTTACTGCCACTGTATTTGAAATCATGTAATGACAGCCTTTTCAGGTCATATTCTTTCACTTACCAATATGCCTTTTAAGTTCTTCTCTGTCTTTTTATGACTTGATACCTCATTTATTTTGATCAGCAAAAATGTACGATTTTATGGATATACAATTGTGTTGACGCATTCACTCATTGGAAGACATCTTGATTGTTTCAATTTAAGCAGTTATTAAATCTCCTATAAAAATTGGCTTGGGTTTTTGTGTATACATAACTTTTCAAATAAGTTGAATAAATACCTAAGATTACAATTGATGTATCGTATCATAAGATTATATATAGATTTTTAAGAAACTACCAAATAACCTTCTAAATTGGCTGTATCACTTTTTTATTTCTACTAACAATGAAGGAAATTTCTTGCCGGTCCACATTCTGGTCAACATTTGATAATTTGATTAATTTTAGAGCTAAATTTGTCTTTTTTTATCTTTTTTTTTTTTTTTTTGCCTTATCTAGGGCTGCACCCATGGCATATGGAGGTTCACAGGCTAGGGGTCTAACAGGAGCTGTAGCCGCTGGCCTATGCCACAGCCAGAGCAACGCGGGATCCGAGCCGCATCTGCGACCTACACCACAGCTCATGGCAACGCCAGATCCTTAACCCACTGAGCAAGGCCAGGGATTGAACCCGCAACCTCATTAACCAATGAGCCATGACGGAAACTCCAAATGTGTCTTGTTTTTTTAAACTGACAAACCTTGTCTTTTAATTGGTGTTTTTAGGTTATTTGCATTTAAAGTGATTATTTATATACCTGGATTGACATGTACTATATTTATAACTGTTATCTAATCATTGCAGTTCGTTTCAATTTATTTTTAAATTTTCCTCTTTTTCTACTTTCTCTGATTTTAATTGAACATTTTTATACAATTCCGTTTTCTCCCCTCTCAGCATAATGATTAAATTGTAATGGTGTCCTGAGGGTTTGCCAAATATTTTCAATGAATCGGAGTCTATTTTCAAAAAATATATTATTTCACAGATATCCAGGTATTTATAAGTGAGTATTATTCCCCATTCCTCCTTTCCTCCCCTTATAATATTGCTGTCCTTTATTTTACTTATTAGTATACTAAAATCACTCAATATATTTTTGCTATTCTTACTAGGAAAACAATAGTTACTTGGAAAATTCTCTTAGATCAATTGAGAATAAACTAAAAGCTTTTATTTTTACCTTCATTTATTCTTTCTCCAATGCTCCTTCTTCTTTTATGTAGACACAAATTTCTGACCTATATCATTTTCTTTCTTCTTGCAGAACTTCTTTTAATATTTTTAAGGAGCATGTGTGTTGGTGATGGATTTCCTCAATTTGTCTGAGAAAGCCATTATTTCTCCTTCACTTTTGAAGGTTAATCTCACTATAGAATTTGACCATAGTGGGTTTCATTTTTCTATCCTCACTTTAAATATTTCACTCCATTTTTTTTTCCTTGCTTACATGGTTTCTGATGAGAAGTCCACTATAATTATTTTCCCTTTTCCTCTATAGATAAGGTGTTTTACTCCTCTGACTTCATTCAAACTATTCTCTTTGTTTTTGGTTTTCTGCAATTGAGTAGGATATGCCTGAATGTAGTTTTTTTTTGTATTTATTCTGTTTGAATTTTATTTATAAAAAAACAAACAAGATATATTAGGTCATAGGAACTGAGATAGTGTATGATCTTTAAGATTTTTGTGAATATGATTAGGGGTTTGACTCTGTTAAATATTTTCTACAGTTGTAGATGATAGAAGATTCCTCTATTGTCTGTTTTTGTCTCTCCTCTTATCTTTCGGTGGTTGGAAGAATATTTTCTTCAGTAGAGCTCTGTCTTGAAGATCCCTCATCTGCAATCCACTGCTTTTATCCTGTAACCCTGATGATATGTTGGTAAGGTGTGGGGAGGGTAAGCATTCTATAATTTTATAATTCCATATTTATCTTCTAGTGGGCCCATGTCTTTCACAAATATTTCTTAGCTTTACCCTTAACCACTTTAATGAGACAGGAAGAATAGAGGCGGCTGGATTGGATAACTGCGCTTCTCTCAGATTGGGTAAGTCTATGGTAAAGTCTTTCCTTTTGGAAGGTGTCTTTTATTTTTGATACCTCTCTAGGCATAGTTCAGATGGTTACATTTTCTTACCTTGTCAGAAATGCAAGTAGATTTTTCTCGATTCTTCATTGTGGAAACCTGATAGAGTTCTTTGAGTTAAAATTCGTAAGTATGGAGTTTCCACCAACACTGGGCCCTAGAAATTTCTTACTCTCAAGCTAGTCTATACTCAGCCCCCAGCAATTAGTGAAAATTACCATCTAAGTGTTTCTACTAGTTTATGTCTCCAGAGGCTTCTGTTTTCAGTGAACTGACCTTGGCTCTGTTTCTTTGTATTTGCCTGTCTTTCTAGATGCCTGGGCGGGAGTTTCCAATCTGACCTTAATTCTCTGAAAATCCAAGAAAATAATTGATTTTCAGTTTGTCCACCTTTTTCTTATTTTAAATATAGAAGCGGTGATTTTTCAAGCACTTTGTATGTCACAGTTGAAAACAGAAATCTGTTGGAATTCACTTTTGATAGGATGTCTAATATTCAAATAGCTAGTTCTATAATTTGTGGATTAATGTCCATCATTAGAAGTTTAGTTACAGTATGGACGTCATGTATATCCACATCATGAACTATTATGCAGTTTTTTAAAAAGTGAAGAGTTAGAATATATCTAATTACTGTATAGAAAAATTAAGGAGATTTCCAAGGTATATTGTTTTGTAAAAAATAATGTCCAGAGAATTTTATAATAAGTGACTATTTGAGTACAATCAGGAGGAAATAAGAATTCATTTCCAAATTGACAGAATGCTATAAACCAGCTATGATGTAAAAATAAAAATCATTTAAAAAAAAGAATTCATTTCCATATTTGCTTATATAAGAATAAATAAGCTTGAGAGGAAATCTAAAAAAATATTACAAGTAGTTACTGATGGGAAGCAAAGGTAGGATGAGAGAGAAAGAATTGAAAGAGCAAGGACTAGGAATTAGGCAGTTGAACATATACCGTTTTAATCAATATCTTTATTTTTGTACAGTATGATTATTTCTCTGTCTTTCACACTCACACACATAAAATTCTATCAGATGCTCCATTTATACTTTCATTTATAAACTTTGGGAAAGTTAACATTTGTTAATAAAGTTAATAATAATAAGGAAAAATCCTACTGAATATAAGGCTTTTGACATTCCTTTTACTTATAATACTTTGTGCCTCATAATCTACGCGGACAGGCCTAAATTACTGACACAAAGTCTATTTGCCTGAATACTATAGATTTTTTTTAAGGATATGGGTATATTTTAAATTGATTGTAGATGAATTTGGGACAGCCACTTGCATTTAGCATTTTGGATGCTACCTCATACGTCAGAGTTTCTTTTTTTTTTGTCCGTTTGCCAAATGTCAGACTTTTTCAGGCCAGGATATAGAATCAGAAACCCCACATTTGTCATAACATATAACACTATGAAGTTAGATACATTTTATTGTCATTACAGTAAATTGTGACTACTTGGTAAGCTGTGAGAAGAGTCATCTTTTCTTCTTCCAGATATCAAAACAAAATTAAATTTTAATAAGTTATAAAAAAGGGAAGATTCTTTAGTCTATTTTATTTGTCTCCATTCTTAAGGTTCTTAGTTCAGTCAGGAGTTAAAGTGGTCCTGGATCTGTTGGGTCAAAGGTAAAAAGAAGAAGGAAATGTTCACATTCAAAATGTTCCACAAGGGTTATTGTGAAAATGTTTTGAAGCTAACCAGAAAGTTTCCTAAAACTGCGGAAGTAGTTCCAGATAAGAAAAGTTAGTCTCACCATTCAAATTCTTCCATTGTTAAATCCCTTCCAACCCCAGACTGCCAAATTGCTTAAAAGTATCTATTTCCAATTTAAAGTGGGAATGACAAGTACTTTTTGTCTCATGTGTCAAGTGAGATCCATCGTTGGTGCTACTAGGGACAGCACTGAAAATACATTGATAGGAATTCTTTATTGTAAGACGTGTACTTAAGTCAATGTGCTGTGACCCATCAAGTGGTATCTGTTAAAAGTGTAAGAAAGATCTGCTAACTCCAGGAGGGTTTGAAACTCCAGAAATCCCAACTTTATAAACTATTTATAAATATTAGCAATTTTTGCTAAGTATAAACAATGTAATGAGTGTAAAAACTAACCGACATTCATTGAACACTACATTCCAGACACTATGCTAAGAAATTAAAAAATGTTAACTAATTTAATGATTATTGTGACTCTATGAAATATCGTCCCATCTAGTTTATTACAAAGACCATTATTTTCTCTTTAATATACCAGACCTAGAAATACTTTGCATTCAAAACCATTTCTTATAGGAGAGAACTAACTAAAATAGTTAGAATCCTTTTAAGACATAATTTATCTTGAAATATATAGAAATAACTTCCCTAGGTTTCAATAAGTTTACCAAATTTTTTATGTAACATTTTCAAAATACTGGAAATATCCAACTCACATTGGGGGGGTTTAAGAAAATTTCATGATGTTTATACATTCTGAAGAAGTTTTACAATATTTTCTAAAGTAACTTTTAACAAGAAACTTTGAGTTAATTTTTTCATTACAACATTGGTTTATATAATATCTGTTGTGATGAAAATAATCAACAAGCTAAATAGAAGGAAAAAGAGAAAGGGGAGGCAAAAATCTAAATATGCAGGGAAAATGTCTCACAATCTGCAATATAATATGTATATCTCCCATTGGTTGTTTAAAAGAATTCCCACTATAACCTTTATTCCATTAGAAAGGGTAAGTATTATGACACAGGACAGGTGGTGTGTTAACGTCTTTGATCATACTATAAACTTAATTTCCATTGGAGAAGAAACTATTGGAAATGTAATGAAAACATAATAAAGTCAACATTCTTGCTTTACCAAGTGGGATTTTGTGGCACTGTTAATTGGATGTCAGTGTGAAATGTTGACAGACAGAGAACAGAATGGAGGGAGAGACTTAAAGGGAGAATGATTCTAAGCATTTATATTTTCAAAAGTATCTTTTACCATCTGGATATTAGCAATCATGTAGATAAATCATATAGCTGTATGAGCTTTTTGATTTTCGTCTTGATTTACCTGTATCCTCTCCAGAGCTTAGACAGAATTGGACACCCAATAGGCACTCAATAAATACTCACTGATTAATATTTGCTTCCTGCCAAAAATCACAGCCTCTCTCTGAAACTGAATCTGTGTTGAAGACTGGGATATAAAATGTTGGCCAGCTTTCTTCCTTTCATTTCTTTTGCATATTTGAAAAAAGTAAGGCTTTCATCAATTTTTTAAAGTTTTATTTAGATGTAATTCACATACATATGAATAATACACATATTTAGATAAAATTCGTCACTTAAAAGTATACAATTCAGCATTTTCTTATCCTAGTTACCATATTCAGTTCTATAATCTAATTTACAAACATTTTCATTTCCTCAAAACAAACCCCATACATGCTAGCAAGTTAACCCTAATTTCTCTCCATGCCCATTTCTGCCAGTCCTAAACAACCACTAATCTACTTTCTGTCTGTATAAATTTACATATTTTTGATATTTAATATGGATGGAAAAACAAAGTATGTGATCTTTGCCACTGCCTTCTTTAATTAGCACGATGTCTCCAATGTTTATTCATGTTTGAACATGTATTATCTGTTTGTATTGCCAAATAGTATTCCACTATATGGATATACCACATTTAATTTGTCCATTCATCAGTTGATAGACATTTTGATTGTTTCCACTTTTGAATTATTGTAAATAATGCTGCTATGAACATTGACATATGATTTTTTTTGCATGGGTTTTTTTTTTTTCATGTTTATTTATCGATATTTACTTAGGAGTACAATTTCTGAGTCATATGGGAACTATGATGAACCCCTTGAGGAATACTAGACTGTTTTCCAAAGTGACTACACCATTAAAATGTGCAACCAGCAGCGTATGAAATTTCCAATTTCTCCAATATTCTCCATGCCTCCTGTACCTGGAGCAGAGCTTTTTTCCTTACAAGTCGAGGCTGAGGAGGGGAAGAGAGAGACCCAGTCCACTGGGCTTACTCCACTTGTCTTCATTTAAAGCTCTGTCAGATGGAGTTTGTGTAGGATGTGAAAGCCTAGCAGGCTGCTCATTCTGGAGTGAAACAATAGGCCCTGGCTGGAAGCTGGGGAGACAGGGAACCCTTGATCTTTTTGGCTGTGCAAATTGGGAGTAGAACTCTTGCAGCACAGAGAAAGGAAGGGGAAGAGTGGCCCAAACACTACCAACTCTCCCTAGTTTTAATAAGGCAGAAAATTTTCTTGACTAAAAGATTCTCCATTCTCTATATATCTTTAGGACAATTCCAAAGACCTTGAATGATTGTTTTCTCTGTATCTAATTTTCCATGTCTGTGAATCTGTTTCTGTCTTGTAGATAGGTTCATTTGTGCCATATGTTAGATTCCACATAAAAATGATATCATATGGTATTTGTCTTTTTTTTTTTGACTTACTTCATTAGGTATAATAATCTCTAAGTCAATTCATGCTACTGAAAAATGTCATTATTTCATTTTTTATTCCTGAGTAATATTCCATAGTAATATATATACTGTATCTTACTTATACATTTATCTGTTGATGGAAATTTAGGCTGTTTCATGTCTTTGCTATTTTAAATGGTGCTGCTGCTATGAACATTAGGGCCTGTGTATTTTTTTTTTAATTATAGTCTTGTCTGTATATATGCCCAGCAGTGGGATTTGCCAGATCATTAGGTAATTCTATTTTTTGTTTTTTGAGGAACCTCTATACTGTTATCCACAGTGGCTTCAACAATTTACATTCCCACCAACAGTGTAGGAGGATTCCATTTTCTTCACTGCCACTCTAGCATTTGTTATTTGTAGACTTTTAACTATAACCATTTAGACCATCGTGAAATGGCACCTCATTTTAGTTTTGATTTGCATTTTTCTAATAATTAGTGATGAGAAGCCTCATTTTATGTATCTATGACCAATTTCTCACATCTCTCTTTTTCTCACTCTCTCAATATATCTAGAGTTTATTGTGAGAAACTGGCTTACATAATTATGGAGACAGAGAAGTCCTATGATCTGCCATCAGTAAACTGGAGACCCTGGAAAGCTAGTGGTGCAATTTTTGTCAAAGTTTGAAGGCCTGAGAAGCAGGAGAGCTGATGGTATAAATTGCAGTCCAAGGGCAAGAGAAGATAAATTTAAATGTCCCATCTCTCACAGGCAAGCAGTACTGGGACACATCTCCCTTCCTCCACTTTTTGCTCTTCTCAGGCCCTCAAAAGATTTGACGTTGCCCACTCACACTGGGGAAGGCTGTCCATTTTTCTGTTTGCCAGTTCAAATGTTGATCTCATCCAGAAATGGCCTCACAGACACACCAATAAATAATGTTGAATCTGGGCACTCTAAAACCCAGTACAATGACATATTAAATACAGCGACATAGTATCACCTTGAGATCATACATATTTTTGCCCCTAGGTTCAATGAAACATTTCCTCTTTTTAATGATTTGCCTGTTTGACTTAATTAAAATTGGTTTGTTACAAGTAATGAAACATTGTAAATAACATACCATAACTTATGACTTTTAGTTTAAAACATCAGCAATTAAGAAGCTGTACTTTCAACCAAGGGTTTTTTCTCATTCATCTGTGTTGTCACCAGGTCATATAGTAAGTAAGTTAATCATGGGCACTGATATTGTAGCACAGTTAAATCTCAGTCTGCAAAAAAAGAGAGGTTAGTTGGGTTTATCTGGTTTTCTCAATCTTTTTGTTATTTAAATAAAAATCAAATAATGCGTTTAAATAGCCAGACTTAACTTTATGCCATAAAACAGATAGTCCTCAGAGAAGGAGCTTTAAAAAAATATTTTCCTGTAAAGACAAGTTGATAGCTAACATTGAGTTTGTTGATATCTAACACTAAGCTTGATTATGGTGATGTCCCAAACCACATCTCAGGGTGCCCTTTTTACTTCTGACATCTTTGATTTGAGGGAGCACCCAGTAAAAAGCAAGTGGAAGTATAAAATGTTTTAGACATAAATGGAGGTAGTTTCCATTGTGTCTCAGTGGATTAACAATCTGACTAGTATCCATGAGGATGTGGTTTGATCCCTGGACTCACTTAATGGGTTAAAGTATCTGGTGTTGCTGTGAGCTGTGGTGTAGGTTGCAGATGTGGCCTGGATCTAGCATTGCTGTGTGTGGTATAGGCTGGCAGCTGCAGCTCCAATTCGACCTCTAGCCTGAGAACTTCTCTATGCCATGGGTGCAGCCCAAAAAAAAAAAAAAAAAAGAAAGAAAGAAAGAAACTGAGGCTTCCACACATAAATCTTATTCCCTACCAACTCCTACACTTGCTTTGATACCCACGCTCAGGATATTTCTTTATAACTAATCTACTGCTCATTCTTTGTGATGGCCTTTGCAGTATGGCAAGAGGAAGAATGTGTGTTCATGCACCTATGATCGTTTTGTCACAAACAGCCTGGCATAATCAAAAGAAATCATAATGAATGAACAGTAGAGAAGGAGAATAGGATTTGTGGGGTTTTCTTCATTATTTCACAATTTGTTTATGCAAGATTCTTAAAGTTTTAGCCATCTTAGATGCATTGAGTAGGTGCTACAATGATATAGGTTAGGAAACTGAAGCCCAGAGATCAACCCAAGTTTAAAAGTTAGTTAAAATCTACCACTGAACAGGTTCTGCTTGTCCTAATTTCTTGTCTAGTAATCTCTCTACCTCACTGTGGTTATTTTAGTTGTACCAATTAGGCAAACACCCAATTTATTTATCAATAGGGAAAAAATAACTTTTGGTAAATGGAAAGTATCCTTCCTAAAAAAGTGACCCACAGCATTTTAAAACAGCAAGCAGAACTTGACTGTTGACCTAAGACATCTAGTTGCAGAAAAAAACTAACATGCTACCCTCACTCTAACACTAACCAACCTGACTCCATTGGATATTTATGTACACATTCAAAACAACAACAACAACAATAAACCCTAAATACCCTCAGCAGTGCAAATAACTTGCCATAAGGTGACATAAGTTTCTTTTCTAGAAATTCTCATCAAATTGATTTATATCTACAATAAAAGAAAAAAGAGCAGAATAATGCCATTTCCAGCAACATGGATGCAACTAGAGGTTCTCATACTAAATGAAGTAAGTCAGAAAGAGAAAGGCAAATACAACTTATATGTGGAATATAAAATGTCACAAATGAACCCATCTACAGAAGAGAAATAGATTCAGAGACATAAAGATCACATGTTTGCTAAGGGGGAGTTGTGAGAAGTGGGACAGATAGGGTGTTTGGGATTAGTAGATACAAACTATTACATTTAAAGTGGATAAGCAAAGAAGTCCTACTGTACAGCACATGGAACTATACCCACTCTCTTGGGATAGAACATGATGGACGATAGTATGAGAAAAAGAATATATATATATATATAAATATATATATATATGTATATTTATATGACTGAGTCATTAGGCTATACAGAAGAAACTGACATAACACTGTAATCAACTATACTTAAAAAAAAAGAAAAATTCAAAGCAGCAGTCTGACTAAAAATGTGAAAGATTTGAAGGTATTTGAGCCAATCTACTTAAAATATTTAATGAGCACCTTGTTTGGGGACTATTTTTGCTTTGGGTTTCAAATAAATAAATTTCTACTCTTGTATACAAGACATGAAGAAAATGTAAATAATCCATATTGGAGATGTTGCTGTTGTTATTATTTGGGGTGACTTTACAAAGTGGACTAAAAGAGTTTGGGTATGAGTGTGGCTGAAGTTTTCTAGACTTCCTATTGTAGCCACTATTCTACCACTCTTTTCAATACATACCTCTGTGGAATATCATTTTTATAGTGCATACACATATAAGTCTTCTGGAGCTAGATCCATTTAGAAATGAGAGGTTATGCCAGGATAGTTCAAGATCTGAGAGGCAAATTGTCCAGATTAAGTTCTAGCTCTGCCACATCATTCATCAGATGAATTTGGACAATAAGACTTTAAAGCTTGACTAGGCTTTATGTAAAACACACACTTGTGAAAATCAAATGAAATTGTCATGAAAGAACTTTATAGAAAGTAAAAATCACTAAACAAATGTAAGATATAGGCCCCAGGTAAATAAGCTGAAAACAAGATGAGTAAATGTTTACTTTCACAACAAAAAAGGTCATTAAGATACTTCTTTTAAACTCTGTTTAATAAGACAAAAATACCAAGACAAAAGAAAAAAACATTTGGAGAGTCTGCTTACTAACAGACCATGATTAATCACTTTAATGAATGGGTTGATGTTGGCTAGGCTGCTGATCATCAAATCAATTTCAATAATTCCATCATTGATATAGAGGTATTTCATCCATATTTTTTGAGCCAGTGGTCATCTTAGATTCAGATATGGAAATTTCTGGTTGTGTTTTTATAATAAATTGTGTCTTGTGGCAGTAAAAGAAAAAGGATATACTCAGTTTAAATTATTACAGTGGTTTTCTAATGGCTCTTAGATGCAGAATTTTTGTTTGTAGAAAAACTTACTAGGAAGTCCTGTATGTAAAAGTACAGTTGCTTCAGTTGATGTTGGAGTGCCCCCTACAAACCCCCACCAAATCTCCTATCTGCCTTCTGTTCTAGAAACACTGGAGGAATAGCCACATGATGCTCTTCAGAGAAAGTTAGAAGAACATTAGTTCATTGAAAACAAAGTACTTTGAAGTAATTTGAAATGAAGTTTAACCATGATGCAATTTCACAATATTGTCAAATGATACCTTTTGTGCAATGAGATCTTGGATATATCTGTTGATTGATTAGCTCCATAGGTTCGTACAAGTAAGCAATACAAAGTATATATTTTCTATTCTCAAAGTTCTCATTGAATTACTATTAACCTTTAAAAATCCTGACCTTAGTGATATTGGATACTTTTTAGTGAAACCAGCTACTTCTCACAGTATACTTAGGATTTGACGAGATATTATGCTTATTTGTTTTTTGGTAACAGTTTCCACTTACAATCAGTTTGCATTCACTTTGAAAATTTGCCTAATGAAAATACAGCATGTCTTATAAAGATATTTTCTCCCCATTTTATACACATAGAAATTTCTTGGTTTGAAATATACCCTGGATGGAATTATAGAACAAAAATTTATATTTGAGCATATGTTTCAGAAACATTTAACATTATAGCTATGTAAAACCGGGAAACATTCCTAGCACTTGATTTGATCCAATAAATTTGAAATCATGAGAATAAAGGGTAAACTCCTATTTGCATAGACTTGCATATTAAAAAAAAAAGGAATGTGAGAACTTTAAGTGAATTAAAACCACTTCATTTGAGAGTTATGTAGGTGCCCATAAAATTTTCCTTATCAATTTATTTTGAATGTAGCCTAATCTAGGCAGATTAAGAAAGGAAAGTTCTTTTCTCAGATGGTAGGACTTCCTTCTGAATACAGATTTTAAGCCTTTGTGATCCTTATTCCCAAGAACTCAGCAAGCCAAAATGAGGAAAGAAAATCAGCAGGTGTTATCATGCAAGTTTCCTTATTTTTCCATATCCATCTCAGCTTATTGGAACCTCTTAATTGATGAATGAGGACTTTATCAAGCCTGGCAGGAGTCGTTATGTCTCTGATTTTCCTTGAAATGTATCTGTCATGCAGCTCAAAATTGAGTAGCCAGTTTGGGGCCTAACCAGAGACATGGCACTGACTTAAGACACTCTGAAGGGAAATGGATGATTAATGCAGTTTATAGACAGGATAGCGCTTCTTCTGTCTCATGTGCTTTTTGTGTGTAATCTCCAGTGGTTCAAGTTCAGATGGATCTAATGAAAAAGGACTAGATGTTTTCCACCTTCCCTTCAGAGCATGCTGTACGATTTATCCACTGACAAAATGTGCTAATGAAATGTCACCTTGGACAGCTTGCTAAAGGATTGATGGGCTGAAAGTTTTGCACTTTATTTAACTTTTACAGGAAAAATGAATAAGTCCTCCAAACTCTGTATGATATAGAGATCCATTATGGTTTTCTAACTCAGGAAGTAGCTATGCCACTGATGGAATAGAGGATAGAGAAAGATGCTGATGGGGCAGAGTTTATAAATAAGCAAATTGAGGATGTGTGGCTTTATTATACTTCCATTCTAAATCATTGTCAGGTTACATAATTTTAGGAAGGCATCCCTTCTATATTCTTAATACAATTGTTTTCAATCTATTAGTATATCAATGAGAAATAAAACAATCAGCCTCTGAACCCAATTATCCTATTTCTTTATTTGTTCTTTGTCCCTTCATTATTAGATACCAAACTATAAAACCTATTTTGAAAATGGTTTTAAGCCTTTTAATTCCTTCTGCTCATAAAAACTTCATAATCTTTGAGCAATGGCCACTGGAGAGCATTAAAGAAAATTGAAAATGGCAGACAGAAAACAGAATGTGGAAGGAAATAAAACTGTACATAATCAAAGAGTCTGTTGATAGAGGGTAAAATGTACAAAGTAGACTAGCACTGAAATAAAATCAAAGAATCAAGTGAAAAATAAATGAAAATACTGGGAAGCAGATAATAACTGAGTTATAAGCTATATACACCTCTACACTAACCAGAATAAATAAAAATAATTACACAGTGAATCAAGATATGTGCACATATGCACACACACACGACACAGAAGCTTAACATGTATAGTCCTGCAGAAAGTAAAGTCAATGCCTCACTTTATCTAGAGTGGTGAATGGAAGGGAAAGTAAGGCATTTTCTCATGCCTTAGTCCAAGGAGAAAATCTGGTAGATTCTACCAAGGCAAGAAAATTATGTATGACCTAGTTTTCAATTTGTATAGCTGTTAAAATGAGAATAAGAGTACTATTAGTGTAACACTAGATGCTGTAATAATTAAGTCCCCAAATTTCAGAGGCTTAGTAGAATAAAACTTGATAAAATATCATATCAAATCAGAATAAAACTTGCCATAATATCAAACTCAAGCTTATCCTCTGCTAAGGTTGAGAGATCTTGATTCTTTCCATCTTTGCTTTTCTACTATTAATAGATAGCTATTTCAAGGTTGTTTGATACATAGCTTCCAAGGAAAAGGAACATAAGGGTCAGCATATGAGGTGCTTATGAGGCAGACTGAGTAGAAATGCACATTCTCTTTGTTCATCAGTAGGCTACATGACTAATCTTAACTGCAAGAGAAGCTGGAAAATGTGGACTAGGTGATGTCTAGAAAAAGGAGGCAATGAAACAGATAACCTGGTAGCAGTTCCTTTCATTTTTTTTTTTTTTGGAAAAATAAAATACTATAAAGCATATAACAAGCCCAATATCTCAAAAGCATTTCTTTTTTTACTTTAGTCATCCCTCTAATATTAAATATCTCAAGTACAAAACTTTTCTATTATTATTTGGATGTAATTATGATTGCTTTTGTAACCATGGGGGGGGGATGGGCAAGACATAGCAAAAGAACAACCAACTTAATAAAATTGAAAACAAATAGAGTATGACCTTAGATTATAAAATCACTAAAAAGAGAAGCAATCCAAACTCACTGACCTTCACAATAATTTTGGGACTGAAAATACGTTTGTCTTTGACTTGTTAATATTCTATCATATTTAATTCTCTCTTAACACATATTCTGTGTATTGCATCTCAGCATGATTCCTTAATTTTTCATTATGTACGTACTTGGATGGCAACCATGACTTAAATGCTTTTCAAAGGTCTGTTAAATATTTACACCTGTTTCATTTTTTAAATCCAAAAAGATTAATCTGTCTTAAATGCATTCATGTCACATTATAGTTGCCAAGTTTTTTGAAGCATATTAAACTAATATTTGAAAAAAGTTACCAAATTGGTGATTAGAAATTCAAAGGCCAGGATTAATTTTTGTTTAATGTCTTACATTTTATGGGCTAGATATTTTCAACTTTTTAACTTATATGTCTTCATGATCTGAAAAATCAGGGCTGTCACTGCAGCCTAAACAACATTACTCCTCTGTCACCTTTCCTATAAAAGAAATAGAATTAATTCACAGATATAACCTCAATTATTGATTTTTTTTATGGTATCTTTGTCTGGTTTTGGTATCAGGGTGCTGGTTACTTCATAGAATGAGTTTGGGAGTGTCTCTTCCTCTGCAATTTTTTGGAAGAGTTTCAGAAGGATAGGTGTTAGCTCTTCTCTAAATGTTTGATAGAATTCACCTGTGAAACCATCTGGTCCTGGACTTTTGTTTCTTGGAAGTTTTTAATCACAGTTTCAATTTCAGAACTTGTGATTGGTCTATTCATATTTTCTATTTCATCTTGGTTTAATCTTGAGAGATTGTACTTTTCTAGAATTCATCCATTTCTTCTAGGTTTTCCATTTTATTGCCATATATTTGCATATAGTAGTCTCTTATGATCCTTTGTATTTCTGTGATGTCTGTTGTTACTTCTCCTTTTTCATTTCTAAATTTATTGATTTGTGTCCTCTCTCTTTTTTTCTTGATAATTCTGGCTAAGGGTTTATCAATTTTGTTGATCTTTTCAAAAAAACAGCTTTTAGTTTCATTGATCTTTTCTATGGTTTTCTTTGTTTCTATTTCATTGATTTCTGCTCTGATCTTGATGATTTCTTTTCTTCTACTAACTTTAGGTCTTGTCTGTTCTTCCCTCTCTAGCTGCTTTAGATGTCAAGTTAGGTTGTTTATTTGAGCTTTTTCTTGTTTCCTGAGGTAGGCTTGTATTGCTATAAACTTTCCTCTTAGAACTGCTTTGGCTGTATCCCATAGGTTTTGGGGTGTCGTGTCTTTGTTGTCATTTGCTTCTAGGTATTTTTTAATTTCCGCTTTGATTTCTTCTGTGATCCATTGTTTATTTAGTAGCGTGTAGTTTAGTCTCCACGTATTTGTATTTTTGGCCATTTTTTTCTTGTTGTTGATTTCCAGTCATATAGCATTGTGGTCAGAGAAGATGCTTGAAATGATTTCAGTTTTCTTAAAGTTACTGAGGCTTGATTTGTAACCCAGGATGTGATTATCTTAGAGAATGTTCTATGCTCACTTGAAAAGAATGTGTATTCTGTTGCTTTTGAATGGAATGTCCTATAAATATCTATTAAGTCCATCTGATCTAATGCTTCATTCAGGGCCTGTGTTTCCTTATTGATTTTCTGCCTGGATGACCTGTCCATTGCTGTAAGTGGGGTGTTACAGTCCCCCACTCTGATGGTGTTATTGTTGATTTCTCCTTTGAAGGTTGTTAGCAGTTGCCTTATATATTGTGGTGATCCTATGTTGGGTGCATAGATATTTAAAATTGTTATGTCTTCTCCTTGGATTGATCTTTTGATCATTATGTAGTGCCCTTCCTTGTCTCTTAAAATGTTCTTCATTTTAAAGTCTATTTTGTCTGATAGGAGTATTGCTACTCCGGCTTTCTTTTGATGCCCGTTTTCATGGAATATTTTCTTCCATCCTCTCACTTTCAATTTGTATGTGTCTCTAGAAGTGAAGTGGGTCTCTTGAAGACAGCATATATATGGGTCTTGTTTTTGTATCCATTTGGCTAGTCTATGTCTTTTGGTTGGGGCATTCAGTCCATTAACATTTATGGTAATTATTGATATGTATGTTCTTATTGCCATTGTATTAACTGTTTGGGGTTTTTGTTGCTCTTTTTTTCTTCCCTTATTCTCTTGTTGTCTCCTCTCACAAGATAGCTATCTTTAATGTTGTTTTTGAATTTATTTTTCTTATTTGCTTGTGTATCAATTGTAGATTTTTGGTTTGCAGTTACCCTGAAATTTGATATAGAGGTCTATATATAACTGAGATTATATTAAGTTGGTTTCTCTAATTGCACGTGCTTCTCCAGTGACCTGCATTTGTGGTGTCTTCTCATGAATTCTGATTTTGGTAGCATAATTGTGCATGGATGATTTAGTATCTTACTGTATATATGCCTTTATTGGTGGGCCTTGTCATTTGTGGTGTTTTTGTTTCTGGTTGTGGCCTTTTCTTTTCCGCCTAGAGAAGTTCCTTTAGGATTTGTTGTAAAGCTGGTTTAGTGTTGCAGAAATCTCTTAGCTTTTGCTTATCTGTAAAGGTTTTGATGTCTCCTTCAAATCTGAATGAGAGCCTTGCTGGATAAAGTAATCTTGGTTGGAAGTTTTTCCCTTTCATCACATTAAGTATATCATGCCACTCCCTTCTGGCCTGCAGAGTTTCAGATGAAAAATCTGCTGATAACCTTATTGGGGTTCCTTTATATGTCATTTGTTTCTTTTCCCTAGTTGCTTTCAATATTTTCTCTTTGTCTTTAATTTTGGTCATTTTGATTAATATGTGTCTGGGGGTGTTCCTCCTTGGGTTTATTTTATATGGTACTCGTTGCCCTTCCTGGATTTGAGTGAGTGGTTCCTTTCCCATATTAGGAAAGTTTTCAGCTATAATCTCCTCAAATAATTTTTCTGTCCTCTTCTCTCTCTCTTCTCCCTCTGGCCCCCGTATAATATGGATGTTGGTGCATTTAACATTATCCCAGAGTTCTCTGAGACTCAGCTCATTGCCTTTCAATCTTTTATCTCTTTTCTCTTCTGCATTAGTGATTTCCACTAATCTGTCCTCCACCTCACTGATTCGTTCTTCCGCCTCCTATATTCTACTGTTGGCTGCTTCTAATGAATTTTTTGTTTCAGTTATTGTATTTTGGATCTCTTCTTGTTTAATTTTTACAGCTTGTATTTCTTTGCTCAGTGTTTCCTGTAAATGATCAATCTCTGCCTCCAGTCTATTTCCAATGCCTTGCATCATCTTCAGCATCAACAGTCTAAAGTCTTTTTCTGGGAGGCTGATAATCTCCTCATCACTGAGCTGTTTTTCTGGGCTTTTCTCTTTCTCCCTTATCTGAGTTAGGGTTTTCTGTCTTTTCATTCTTATAGGTTTTTGGTGTGGTGACCTTTGTGCCAACAATAAAGTTGTAGCCTCTCTTAGTTCACGTGTTTGCCTCCCCTGTGGCTAAAGTTGGTATGGAGGGGGCTTGCTGTAGGCTTCCTGATGGGAGGGAGTGATGCCTGCTCACTGGTAGGTGAGGCTGATTCCTCTCCCTCTGATGATTCCTCTCCCTCTGATGGATGGGGCTTTGTCTCTGGATGAGATTAGAGGCTGGCTGTGTGCCTGAGGGGTCTTTAGGCAGCCTGTTTACTGATGGGTGGGGCTGAGATCCCACCTGGATTATTGTTTGGCCTGGAGCTTCTCAGCTCTGATGGGAGGGACCAGATTTTCCCAGAAATGGCCACCTCCAGAGAAATGCAGGCTGCTGAATGTCCCTGAGAGCTTCAACTCCAGTGCCCTTCCCCCACAACAAGGCACAGTCACCGCTGTTTTCCCAGGAGATCCTCCAGGAACTGCAGTCAGGTTCCACCCAAATTCCTATGGAGACTGCTTTGCCCTGGGACCCAGTGCACGTGAAAGTCTGTGTGTGCCTTTCAAGAATGGGGTTTCTGTTTCCCCCGGTCCTGTGGAACTCCTGCATACAAGCCCTGCTGGCCTTCAATGCCAGATGCTCTGGGGGCTCTTTCTCCCTGTGCCCAATCCCCATGCCTGGGGTTTTGATGTGGGGCTCAGAACTCTCAGCCCTGTAGCTGAGTCTCTGTGATGCAGTTACTTTCCAGTCTGTGGGGCTTCCCACCCAGGAGGTATGGGGTTGTTTCTATCTCATAATTGCCCCTCCTACCTCTTGCTGTGGTCTCTGCTTTGTCTTCTGGAGCATAATATCTTTTTGGAAGTTTATAGTCCATTTGGTTGAAGGTTGCTCGGCATTTGGTTGTAGTTTTGCTCTTTTTTGGGAGAGAAGTTGAGCTCCATTCCTTCTATTCTGCCGTCTTAATCAAATCTGTAACCTCAGTTATTGATGTTTATATGTTTTTGCGATTTTTATACATTTCTAAAAAGTATGATTGACATTACTTAAATATAAACGAATGTGAAGATCACTGAAAACAGAACAGGATTTAGAATTAGTAAGACTTAAGTTTGAACCCTGTATCTACTTTTGGTTGTGTACATTTGAGTGTTTCTTAAACTCTTTGAGTCTCAATTATTTTCTCTGAAAACTAGGGAAAATAATATGAACTCTGCAATATACAAGATGGTTATACATTTTCTAAGCGGTAATTTTTATTGGGCTTAGAATATTTCCTGGCACATTGGGATTAGAATATTTCCTGGCACATTGTTGATTCTCAAAGTTAAATTGCATAATTTCATAAATCTGTGAATGTAATTTGCATAATAATTCTGAACTAATTTATGTATATTACAGGATTGAGTAAATGGTGGATATCACTTATACATGAAATGTAAAAAAACTGAACTCATAGAAACTGAAAGTATGGGCTGGTGGAATTGAGACTTTGTCCAAAGGGTACCAACTTGCTTATAAAAGATGAAAAAGTTCTGGATTATAGTTAACAATTCTGTAATGTATACTTCAAAGTTGCTCCTTTATTTTTCAATGGAGATAGGTCACTGCAGGAAGGGGCATGACTTTGGGGGGTGGGCAGTGAAGCATAATATTTCCAACAGATGGTAGATTTCCTACTATAAAAAAGTTTTTTTTTAGGACCACACAGGTGGCATATGGAAGTTCCCAGCCTAGGGGTCTAATAGGAACTGTAGCTGCTGGCCTACAGCACAGCCACAGCAATGCAGGGTCTGAGCTGCGCTTGCAAACTGTACCACAGCTCACAGCAACACCAGATCCTTAACCCACTGAGCAAGGCCAGGGATCAAACCCGCATCCTCATGGACATTAGTTAGGTTCATTAACCTCTGAGCCACGACAGGAATACCCTCCTGAAAAAATTTCTAAATCCAAATAAAAATTTCATATGTTTACCACAAAATATTCAGAAAGCAAGAAGGAGGATTGTTAAGTTAAATAAAGGACCTGAGAAAATGGTAGGAAATAACTAAACTTATCAGTTAAGAAGATTCAATAGAAATACATTCAGACAATGGAAAAAATAGATCACCTTGTCAAATATTGTAATACTGTGAGAATTTGTGGATTGTTGAATTTCTTACAATGAAATAAAAAAACATGTGGATTTGTAAATTCATGCATTCATTCCCCTTACCTTTACTGATAAACGGTTAAATTAAATATTGAAGTATATGTATAATAAAATGCATGTACTTATAGGAGTTATTGTTGTGGCTCAGCAAGTTAAGAACCCAGCATAGTGTTGTGAGGATATAGGTTCAGTCCCTGGCCTTGCTCAGTGAGTTAAACATCTGGCATTGCTGTAAGCTGTGGCGTAGTTCACAGATGTGGTTTGGATCCTGTCTTGCGATGACTAAGATGTAGGACTGGTGCTGAAGCTTTGATTCAACCCCTAGCCTGGGAATTTCCATATGCCACAGGTGCAGCCATAAAAAGAAAATAGAAAAAAATTATATATATATTTACATATATATATATATATCATATGATATCCCAAGTTGGAGATAAATATAAATGCATTACATATGTTCCTTAAGCTCTTCTCAGTTTTAATAAAAACATAAACACCCAAGTTACTTTGTATACAAAATTTCAAAGGAGACAAAGGTTTGCTTTGGTCCAGCCCCAGAAAGGAAATCAGCTGAGCTGGGAGAGAGGAACTCAAAGACTTGAGACGATCAGAGAGTAGTAGCAGCCAGGTTAGGAAGGACTTTGTTAGCCAGAGAAAAAGTCTAGGATTTCATTAAGTGGGATGATGGAGCTGCTCACTCTGGTTTGTGAAAGCTGATCACTACATTTTCATGAATAGTGAGCCTATTTTTAAATATCATCCACATTCAAAGCTAAATTAAATTATTTAAACTTACCACTAAATGAATCACATTGGAAACAAAGGAAATCAATATTCAAAGCAAATCACTACTTAATTATGTCATTATAATTTCCTACTCTCACATTAGGTATTTTACAACTATTGTATCTCTGTGGTAGATATGGGATATAATGGAGTGCTATGCACATCTTTTTTCCAACTCCACATTCAGTAGCATCACTCACCTTGACAGCTTGAAATTGGTGGGAATTTTGAAATAAAGAAAATCATTACAAAACAGAGATTTTTTTTTTATTCCCAGAGAACTGGGTTGCTTATTATTTATCAACAATTAATCTAATTCTAATTGAAATAAAAAGAAAACAAAAGATCTTAAAATATCTAACTGAAATAAGAAAATAAATAATTTTAGCAAGACAGTGGCATAAACTGTTTTGGTTGTTTTTTTTTTTTTTGCTTTTTGGGTTCTTTTAATGCTTAAGATAACTCCAGCTATTGTGTAGAAAAAATACTTGAGAAGCAACAGAGAAAGTAGGGAAGTTAGTGGGATTTTATTACAGCCAGGTATTCTGGTATCAATAAGACAAAGAGAATGAATTCAAAATAGGATAAATATTCTTGCCAGACTTGAGAAAGAAAGGATCCAGGATGACTGTTATATTCTGGTTTGAACAATGTGTGCCTGATGGTGCAATTTACTATAACCATAATAACTAGAAGAAGAAGTAATGTAGAGCTGGTGACAGGTGTAAAGGAAGAAATAGTGCAGTTTTGAACATGCTAAATTTGAGGTGCATTTTAAATATCCAACTTACATAACCTGGAGGATATGCCAGGTAGTTAAAAGAACATCAAAAGCATTGAGAGCCATGGGATTGTGTGAGATCACCGAGGACAGGTGACAAAAGAGTAAAAGTCCTAGATCAGTGTCTTTATGATACTGACTTCTCACATGTTTGCTTTTCACTTGACAGAATGTCTTAAAGGATTCCTACTTTTTTTTTAATCTTCATGGACAAAATAAAACAAAGTTTAAATATTATGGTCTATAATCTACTGTGGTGAATTTTAGCCATATCCTAGCTCATTCTTTTCCTTTCAATTCTGACTCATTTCAGAATTCCTCAGTATTAGAATTTTCTCTAATGAAGGGGACATAGCTGCAAAGAGAGATAACTCAGTGATCCAATGGCAAAATCCAATGATAAATTATGTATAGTCAAGAAGATGAGATAAACAACAAGCCACCTTGATGACAATCAAGATGATTATTCTTTTATTTTCTTCTTCATAGAATACCCACTTTAGGATTCCAAAATCATTGTCACCCATAATTGATTTCCTTGATTCTAATTGTTCTCTCAGCAAGTCTCCTATGCTGTGTTAGTTCCTTGGAGAATACATGCATAAAATCCCAAGCATTAGGCAAAAGTCCCTTGCATAATTCTTGACCATCCCTGCCAGAAGTCAGTAATAGTCTGGCATACACCACAGACTTCAACTGTACAGAGAACATATTATAAAATACATATTTTGGTATTCTTATATTTGCAAATCATGAGATAACATTTTATGACTATCACAGATAAAAATGTACAGATGTTAGTTCTGAAAATAGATCTAAAGCCTAATAACTATACCAGAGTCCAGTCTGCATGACCAAGTCATGTAAACAGGCTGAACATCAGCTGATGAAATTTCCTATTTAAAGCAAAGATAGAAATTATCATTTGCAAACGTGAAAATCTGGAAAGATCTTTGTATCTTACATCTAACCAACCTGTTTGGATTTGCATGGAGGTTTTTGTAAAATTCTAAGTCTGTAAAATAAAGTCCCCAAACATTAATAGATTAAACCTTAAATCAGTTTTGCAAGCCTTATATGCCCATATGGGAATGTGATATTTGTCAACTAATTTCGTTTTATAATTTTAGCCAAGAAATAGAGCTAGCTAAGACCAATTCTCCCAAATGCACCTGCTATTTACCAAATATCAGGTATCTCCCAACACTCCATTTTAACACATGCCAATTTATATTCTAACATTCTTTTCACTATGTTTTGAATTGGGGCAGTCTTCTGCATTTTACTAAGATTGTACCTGCTCCTAATCTTTTACCTCATCTTTTCCTTTGAAAACTATAATTCATTAGAAAATTTCCTATGCATATTAATTTATTTTATTTTTTATAATGAGTTTTATTTTTTCCATTATAGCTGGTTTACAGTGTTCTGTCAATTTTCTGCTGTACAGCAAGATGACACAGTTACACATACATGTCTACATTATTTTTTTCTCACATTATCATGCTCCATCATAAGTGACTACACATAGTTCCCAGTGCTATAGGGCAGGATCTCATTGATTATCTATCCCAAAGACAATAGTTTGCATCTATTAACTCCAAATTCCCAATCCATCCCACTACCTCCCCCTCCCTCTTGTCCATCTACAGATGATTGGGTTAAGAAGACGTGGTATATATACACAATGGAATACTACTCAGTCATAAAAAATAACAAAACAATGCCATTTGTAGCAACATGGATGGAGCTAGAGACTCATACTAAGTGAAGCAAGTCAGAAAGATAAAGATCGATGCCATATGATATCACTTATATCTGGAATCTAATATATGGCACAAATGAACCTTTCCATAGAAAAGAAAATCATGGACATGGAGAGCATATTGATTTATATTTCTTCGTCTTTTCTTTAACTTTTAGATATTCATATATCCAAAAATAGGCAGAACAACTTAATAAGGTCTATCCCTGGAATCACCACTTAAATCTCAAAAATAAACATAGCAGATTAACTGGAAAAAAGAAAATAAAAGACATTCTGAGTACCCAAAGCTTTAAGTGACAGACCTTGAGTTTTCAATGAATTTTGATGTAAGAACTGAAAAGAGCTGATTTTTTTTACGTAACAGAAGGATTTTTTTTCTAAACTTCTCAACTTCTAACTGGGAAGTATGCAAGCAAAGTCTCCTTAAGTATCTGCCAAAGGAATGTTAGAAGAATGTCTTCATTGGTTGGAAAGAGTCTTCTTTTTCATCTCTATTTATCAGTCTACAGTTAAGGAAAAACTTGACCAGTTGACTTCTGTATTTCCTTTAATATTTTCTTTGGAAACGAAAGAGGCAGGAAACCTCATCCTGTGGGATCCAGTGTGCTTAATGGAGATGAACCACAGATTTTGCTCTGCACTTTCTGGCAGCAAACATGAAAAATCTGAATAACACAAACTCTAACATGATGTATAAGTTCCATAATTCCACTAGATAAAAATAAATAAATAATATACAATTTAAAGATAAGTAAGTTATAATACAATAATTATATATAATATAGAATAAATTATATATGGTATACATAACTATTCAAGATGCTGAGAGAAATTTTTCCCAAGAGTCTTTAACCAGAGATGGAAGTATAAGTTAAAAAAATATACAAAATAACCTTATAGTAAATATCAAAACAAATTCTGAAGGTTGCTTCTAAAGCAATTCAAAGTCTAAAGAGGGAAAACACTAAGACATTTTCATAATTTGTTAAGGAAAGATTTGAGCACCAGGTGTTCAGATTTCTGAATTGTATGATATATTTTAGACAAATGAAGGCCATAAACATTTATTCGAACTCAGTCTGATTTTTATTCTGTGTATTTTAGTGTAAATATACCTCCAAACTCTTTTAGTTTGGAAAACTTTCTCTACAGTTTGTTCAGTTCCCTTAAAATTTCTCTGCCCTTGCTTTACCTTCAGTTTATAAAATGAAACATTTTTCATTATATTTAGGCTTTATTTTCATGTGCTTTCAGGCCTTGGATATACAAGAGTATGCAGCAATGAGATTATGGAAAATTCAGTTCAATCTTTAAAATATCTGAAACAATTTAAAAGCAAACAGAAAGAGGCAATGTCAGTAACATCACACATGAGCATTGTTACTCAGAATGAAGAAAAGCTGAGAGTTCTGCCGAGTCAACAGTCACAACAAAGAAGGAAACACTGAACATGAGTTAGTACTAGTTTTAGAATTCTATTTAATATTCACTAAGGGTATTCCAAAAATGTCAGGTCCTGCTCTTTAAACTTTTATTGTGCATCTGTGCATTTTCTGCCCTTTCAAAGCCCTGATTCACTAACTTTTTAAGGCAATGGTGAAAATATTTCTAGTTTCCACTGAGACATGTTGGAAAAAATGGCATTTAGTTTAATAATAATTAGCTGAAGAATATTTCACAGTTAGAATCAAAAGGAAATTCTGGGAGCTTTTCTAAAGGGGTAGACACACTACATGATAATAGCTAATAATCTGCATAAAATAAACTGTGAGGGAAAAAATACTCTAAATGTTATAACGTCATCATTCAAAAATTCTTGTTAAAAAAATCTTACTACCTGACTCTTAAATACATACAGAAGTATTTGACTAGTTGATTGAACAAGTCAATTAAAAAGCCATTGTGATAAATATTCTACCACCTTTCTACTTTATGGAAATTTGTGTGACTCAAGTGTTTTATTCTCTTATGAAAGTGGATTCATTAACTTATTAGAAATATAATTAGATATAAAGATCAGAAGCATGACGCTTTATTCAAGGAAATGGTGTCTTTATGAAGAGATCAGGCATGTATAAAGTATTCACAACTTACAGTATGAAAGAAGTGTAAATAGTGTCATGCAAGAATTAAGAAAACCTAACCTAATAATTTAACAGAGGATGTAACTATTGACTAGCTCTAATTAAATTTCTAACTAAAAGAAATAATATTGTGAAAGATTATCAAGATGTCAGGCACTTAATATCAACATGACATTTTGCCTTCTAATTTTAAATAAAATTTGACCAAAATGAGGCCTCCTCCTTGGATCATATCAGCTTAGTCCCTTAAAGACTCATCTTGATTGAATTACAGTTTAATATTATCTTTTAAAAATGAGTCATTACATTCATTTTTTATGAATCTAATTTCAAAAAGAAATACCTCTTGATATCTTATTCTGTACTTTTCAATGTCTTATCATTGATTCACAACTATATAGGAATAATATGGCAAATTATATCTTCTATTCAGATTTTGGACCTGATTTTTTTGCCCAAAACCCAAGCATCACTGTCCTGGTGTGTATAGTTTTGGTAATAATATCATCATAGCTTTCAGATGTACTGTATATGCAAAATATTGAATTTTTTATAAGTTAATACCTGGATCTTTAAAATTTCTTTTGAAATAATAAATATAGTTGGCTATTTTTCTTTATTATAAAGAAATCTAAATATATTAAATAATTTTCATTTTTCCTTGCATACCAGGAAGATTTGTGTTAATTATTTCAATCCTCTTGTTAGTGTGTTTGCTTCTCCATTTTTGCCTTTGTATATACTATGTATCATTAAAGTTACTGTGCAATGTATTCATTTCCTATTCCCATAGTAACAAAGTAAAAAACTTAATAGCTTAAACCTTCACAAATTTATTATACAATTTAGAGTTCTGAGATCCAAAGTGAGTCTCACTGAACTAAAATCAAGGTACTGGCAAGGGTTGTGTTCCCTTCTGGAGACTTTGGGGAAAATCCACATTCTTGCCTTTTCCAGCTTTTAGAAGTTGCTCAGATTCCTTGACTTCTGCCCCCCTTCCATCTTCAGCATCAACAACAGCTGAGAGAGTGTTTCTCACAATTCTATCCCTCTGGTTATGAAACTTCTGTCTCTCTTATCCTTGTTTAAGCTTGTGATTGCACTAGTTCCACTGGAAATTTAGGACAATCTTTTTACTTAAGTTTAACTGATTGGCGACTTTAATTCCATTTGCAATCAAATCCCCCCTTTGTGGTATGCTGTGTAGCACAATATATTCACAGATTCTGGGGATTAATACGTGAATATCTTGGAAGGGGGGGCAACATGACATTTAAAATTAAAACATGACTATAGGTACACGATCATCAAGATCTCTAGAAGGCATAATGAGATATTAGCTATGTTAACATCTTTAGCATAGATTAATTAATTAAACATATTTACTAAATGTCTCCTTAGTGTCTGGCACTGTTTTAGGTATTTTACGTACAGATTTTCTTAGCCCAGTCAAGTTGACATAAAATTAACCATCACAGGAAGGGCACATGCAAATTGAATATGAGATGGTTAACTGATGCTTTCACTTTCCTATGATCCATAGCAAAACATGAGAAATTGTGCTGTTTTAGGCTAAGCTTATGTTGCCTACCAGATTATTAACTTCTTTATTCAACTAAAATAAAAATCAGTATTGATTTTTACATACCTGAGTAAGCCTCGCAAACAAAGGTTATGTCATAATATAATAAGTAATGAAATTAGGCAGTTTAGAGCAATTTTCAGAGTTATTTCTTTGATTTCCTAGGCTTTTTCATTCTGTGCTCCACTTATTTCTACTTACTTAAATCTTTCCCTTCAGTGATAATATTAATATTCTTATTTACTACAAAACAAAATAAAACCAAACAAAACCAAAAAACCCACAAAAATCAGTCTTCCTATGAAAAATTCCTTAGAACAAAACAACACAAAAATAAAACTTAAACAAAAACAAACCCAAAATTAATCAAAATGAACTATAAAAGAGAGAGAGGAGTATGAACATTGGCACAATGTTTTAATTCAGGAGTATGTAACCTATAACACATGGGCCAAATTTGGCCCACCACTTATCTCTCTGTACACCTATGGAGCTTAAGTATGTTTTTTATATTTTTAAATGGTTGAAAAAATACAAAGAACCTAAATATTTTGTTATGTGGAAAGTAGACAAAATTTAAATTTTAATGTTCATAAATCTTTATTGCAACAAGCCACAGCTCATTCGTTTACATATGGACCATGGTTTCTAGGCTGCTATGACAGCAGAACTAAGAAGCTAACAGAGACTTTCCAAATCCTACAGAGAAGAACATTTCTAATACCTGGACCTTTATAGACTAAAATCTGTATACACCTATTTTCACCTGTAACTATGTTAATTATTACCTTTTGAATAATATTAATGGGTATGTGTTTATATCACATTAGCAAAGAAAAAAATTAATACCTATTATACATATATAATATGTATGACATGGTATAAACATGAGTATAGATAAATAAATATATATATGCATGTTTGTGTCCTCACTGTCACGTGCTATATATATTACATGCATTACTTCACTTAGCACCCCATGCAATGTATGCAATATCTAAGTTATTTCACTTAACCTCTCACATAATCATGCAAGGATGTTCTAGAATTAAACCCATTTAACATAAGCAAATACTGAAAATGACATAGAATGTCTGATTTCAGAGTCACACATCTGTAACTCAAGCCCAATTTAGTCTAACTCCAGATTCCACAGTCTTAGCCACTATTACTACTTTATGTTTAGTTACTATACTTATAAATAAAAATTTATATATATTTAAACACTAAGATACTAAAGTCTAAAGCAGTTATGGAGCCTATTTGTTTTAGTTTCAATTTAATTATGAATGTATCCTTCACTGTTTCACGAAAATCATTTTTTTAAAATGGCAGCCAACACCTGTGGCATATAGAAGTTACTGGGCCAGCTGCAGCTATGGTGATGATGGATCTTTTAACCCAATGCTGCATGGGGCCAGGGATCTATCCCCTACCTAGAGACATGAGCCACTGCAGTAAGATTCTTAACCCACTGTGTCACGGTGAGAACACCAAGAAAAAAATTCTTAAAGACAACAAAACAATGACTTAATGTTGCCAAGTAGAGCTTGCTAATGCAAACAAAAGGCAGTTTCATAAAGGGCCAATATATTTTTATCTTTTTCTCCTGGAATATTTCTATCTAACCAAAGTGGGAGGAGCCATGTTGAATATCACTTATTCTAAAAAAAAAAATAAAAAACAGGGAATGTTCCTAAAAACACCTGTGAGATAGTTGATGCAAACTGACAAAATGAACTAAAGGAATAATGAGCAGAGAAAAACTGGCCATATGTTTAGCAGTCTGAAATTACTCCAGTTTTTCTTCTGCTAAATTCATACAATTAAGTTCAAGGGATTACAGTGAAACAAGTGGAAATCAGTAACCTTCCTAATTCTGTGAATCAGCAATTAATTATTGTTGGAATATTCGTAAAGCCTGTCCTGACACTTGGACCCTCAAAAGGCTCTTCTCTAGCCATTCCTTTAAATATGTTCCTTGGACAAAAAGTCTCATTCTGGATCTTAGGATGTAACTGACTCAGAGTAGAATTAGAGTATCTGAATATACGCTAATAAAATTATAAGCTATATGAAATATACATTATTTGAGACTAAAACAATTTGTGACAAACTGTTTTGTTGTGATTTACTTAAAGTGAATTACATTGTGAAAGGGAAGAGAGAGATACAAGTTAAATAAAAATTATTTTATGTATTGGAGTTCCCATCATGGTGCAGCAGTCAACGAATCTGACTAGGAACCATGAGGTTGCAGGTTCAATCCCTGGTCTTGCTCAATGGGTTAACGATCTGGCATTGCCATGAGCTGTGGTGTAGGTCACAAACGTGGCTCAGATCTGGCATTGCTGTGGCTGTGGCATAGGCTGGCAGCTTGTAGCTCCAACTGGACTCCCTAGCCTGGGAACCTCCATATGCCACGGGTGCAGCCCTAAAAAAAGCAATAAAAAAATGTATGTACAAATTTAAGAGGTAAATTTTCCTTTTTTTTTCAATGAATGACATTTAGCTTGGTACAAAAACCCTAATATTTAAAAATTTCTACATATGTCAGTGTCTTTATTAGATACTTCACCTATGCTACTTTGTGTAATTCCTATAGCAGCCCGTGAAACATTACATTTTTCTCCCATTTAAAAATTAATCCAGAAAAAATTGAAACAAAAGTAATGCTTAAAGTATATATTAAATCCTTGCTCATGTTCATTATTCACCTCTTTTCCCCTTATCTATACTAGATAGAGTATACTGCCTTTCCCCTTGACTTTAGGCTTGCCCATATGACCTGTTTTGGCCATGTGACCTGTATTAGTGAACTGATGACACAGGAGGCTTTTATAAAATATACTTGTTTTTGACATTATCTTTTGTGCTTCTGCCTTTGTCCTGAGAAAGTTTCCCCTGGAATCTTAATACCCTTCAGCTGAGCCCAAAAGCTGACCCCAAAGATCACAGAGAAGAAAAATGCTTAATGTTGTATGCCACTGAGATTTTATGTGATGTTTTTATAGAGAAAAATGTGACTATGAAAAAAATCAGTGATGGGAAGATACCATAAGACAAAACACACAAAAAAGGAAGGGAGAGACAAATATGCCCCGTTTTATCAGGGATTAGATGGTAGGCAGCAAAGAGACTCATGAGAAACTAGAAGAATAATTCAGTAATAGTGGCAAGACATTCAGTAAAATCTTATAGTTACTTCAAAGAGAAAAAATAAAATTTTCAGGCCAAATGTTGAGTTAATTTATTAAGCCACCACAAGAAAATGATGAGCTCATTAAAGACTAAAACAAAAACTAGCCCATACGCAAGCAAAACTTAGAGAACTCAGAGATGGCATGACTGGTAAAAGGAAATGTTTGTCTTCAAATCAGTACTATATCCAACCGAGATAGCCTTAATTTTCTTGTCAGCTTGACTAAACTTTAGACAAGTTTCTTCCAGACTGTAGGTCTCTTCCTCCCTTTTCTGAGGGCATTTATTTTAGAAAACTTTCTACTTTAAATTCTTTCTCTGCCCTTTTAGGACGTTACTATTCTCCTTGCCTCTTGCCAGTTTTACAATACAGAATTTTTTTCCTAAGACCTGGGAGCCATCCCTGTGAAATATGTCATCAAGGAAGATAATGCTATGGGATTCAATGGGCATCAGTTAGAGAACACAGATGACCTAATCGTATATAAAAACATTTGCAAACTCAGGAACAACTCAATGTGCTGACACATCCCATTGACTATCTCCTTCCTTAATGTCCTTCATCAGTACTTTTCCCACCAGATCATTCACCCCAGAACTTAAAAACACATTCACCTTTAGTTAATCTCTTTCCTCTGTTGCAGTAATCTTAGGTCTTCCTTCACTGTTTAACTTTATCCAGTATAATTTTTCTTTGACGGTCCACTGAAAAATAGCCTCAGGTAAAGGAAAACCACTCTGAATGTCTATAGTAACCAAATCAAGCCTGTGGGTATGACATTCTTTTAAAACTTCTGAAAGTAGTAAGATACATCCAGAATATCTTATAAGCCAAGCAAGAGTCTTAGGAAACAAGGATCATAAACCCATAGAATCCTAATGGATATAAACAACTAGTAGCTAAGGAGAGGGAGAGGTATTTTATAAAATAACTTTGGAGGTGACATTTGGCACATGGAGTTGACTAGAATCAAATGCATAAACATTCAGAATGTTTCAAGAGAGTTATACTGGTGAAGGTGCCTTCTGCCTGCAATAAAACAATATGATATTTTTGAGATATTAAAAGACATTCAGCAGGAAGTTGACCAAGAAATCTGCTCAATGCCCTTTTCAAAAATGGCCTAAGAGAGTGATGCAAAGGAGAAATTCTCAGAGAGTAGAGTTAAGGGCTATAGAGAATAATTGACTGGATTGAATGGAAAATTAGTCAGAGAACACTTCCTGTCACCAGGGTGCATGTTTCTGGAAATATTTGCTCATTAGGATCTCAGAACTGCTGTAGACTTATACCTGCTATTTGCCTCTGCTTTTTTCCATTTTTAGTTAGGAGTGTGTGGTTTTTCCCATTTTTGTTCCAACACCGTATGTCCTATGCTTTATATGCATGGGATGGGAGGGGTGCAGACAATATATCTAGCTCTCCAGGTCTATAGGTACTGCATCTGGACCTGGTCAACTTTGATGCCAAATAAAAATGGGACCATGGGTATGTTCTGGAGAGGAACTGAGGTTTTTTTTTTTTTTTGCCACATGGAGAAATTGACTGAATGTGACCAAAAGGAAGCCAAATTTACGACAGCTGTAAAGATATCCCAGTCCAGCCTCCTGATTTTGGGGAGGTTGAATGTGATGCTGAATTATATGCAAATGCCTATGATAACAAGTGGTCTGTGTGGAATGGGTTGATCAATGACATCTCTCCCAGAAAGAGCTCAGGGGTACTGAGATAGCTTCAGTTTTACATATGTATTGCTTAACATCTAAACTTTAAAAACTTTAACTTTTATTCACTAAGCAACAAAATCCCCAAGAGAGAGAAAGTAAATATTTAAGGTTAATTATTAATAAAGGATTAAAATGTTATTCTACTTGCCTTACAACATATTTTAATTAGGTTGAAACTGCATACTAATTTGGTAAATCTAAGTTGAGTAGAGTCTCCTTGGAAATGAACATTTAATTTTACACAGTGTTTTAGAAAGATTTATCTATCAGCATGTTTGATGGAACTTGTGTTAAAATCTGATTTTAATTTTGCCTACGTAATCATCACCTGTAAGGAAAAGAGTACAGAATTTGGAATGAGATATGCCACTTACTACCTCTCTGGCCTGAACGTGCATTAACTTTCCTGAACAGCAGCATAATTTTCTGTAAAATGGGGCTGATATTAAATGTCTTATAGAGTTAGTGTGAAATTAATTGCTATAGTATATGTACAGTTTCCGCTGAACAGTCAGCTATCAGAAATTTAATTTCACACCTGTCCTTCTATGAACACCCACACACAATTTGTCCTCAATGCATAAGGAATTGTTTATCTGACATGAATTATAAAGTTGGAATTTTTAAATGAAACTGTGGGCTTAGGATACAAAATACTCAACTCCATTCACTCGTAATTTTCCACCTGTCCTTTTTAGTGCTGGTCAGTTATATCAGAACCACTTGTCCTACTTTATGGCTGCCTCTCTTCTTTATTACAGTGGATTAGAAGATCGAGGTATTAGAAAATAAAATTAGTTTAAAACAGCAAGTTAGTTTAAAATAAAGAGATTTTAAATTCAGGAGAATGTAATTCATGGAGTATAGAGGTAGGAGCTGATCTGAACTTGTTAACGCCTTATCTCATGGGTATGTCCATATTATTCCCCTTGTGTTTTGAGTAGCCACTTGCCACGTAAGCTGGAGACCAGGTGAGGAAAGTAGACAAGAAGGCTGACCTCATGAAATGATATTTATAAAATGCACAGTGATGTGTCTGAAGGAGTTGATGATTTGAGGTGACATCTTTTCTGTTGCAGGGGCTTGGACAATGTGACTTTTATATCCTCTGTCCTGTGCAGGGCCTATTCTGCTGCCTTGCCCTCTCAACCTGTTGCTCACTACATCTGAGCTCATCTCATTGGAGTGTGGGTTTAGATAGATTTGGATTCAAATTCCAGCTCCACTATCTAAGTAGTCATATAATCTTGTATACATTTCCTAGACTCTTAGAATCTCCCTTCACTATTAAGGAAATTAAAAAAAAAAATCCAGCTCATGAAATACATACCTCTTCCCAGATGAAGTGAAACACCATGTGTTTGTGACATAGCATGACCAACCTTTGGTAGTCACTCAATATAAAATAGCTTGTTTTTATAGCTTCACTTTAAAAAAATATTGTATAGGCAAACATGTTGAGGCTCCATGTGAAAATTTTATCAGCTATCCTTTGGCAGTAAGAAGCAAAAGGGAATCATAAATTGAAAAAAATCACATCTGGTTCTATTATTAAAATAAAACAGTTTAATATCTGAGTTGAGGGAACATACAAGGGGGTCACTTCTACTGAGGCTGTCATGCTCAGTATAGATGATTTGGATGACAAAGTGAGATTCTTTTTATCATTCTGTTTTAAAACCTTAATATAATTTGCTTGAAGGTGTTTTAAAAGTAATCATTTCTGGTGACATTCTAACTAGGAATAGGCTGCCTTTATAAAAAGGTAGTCTGTGTTGAAAAGTTAATATTTCAGAATTAATCTTTTGAGTTAGAGCTGAAAAAAAGGTACATAGGTGGTTATTTTTAACACTGCATTTCAAGTGGTCAAGAAATGCCTGGCAAGTAGAAGCTTGTAGTAAATACGTATGAGAGGAAATGAATTGTGCCCAGAGAACTTATTAAGAATATTTGGGATTACATAGGGAGACCTTCTCTGAGCTTACCAAAAAGTTGTCATAAAAGTACATTTTTTTTTGAGTAGCAACAGACTGCATTTGTTTAGAAACCTATGAAGAAGGGATCAAATGATAAGACAAAACCAAACCTGACTCATGTTGGGAGATTTCAGCATAGGGGGTGAAAGACCAAAAAACTAGGAAGACTTAGTGATATTTGTGACTATCTGTGACTATGATGGTGGGGCTTCTTCTCTTCAGTTTTGATGGTGTCAGTTAGGACTGGACTGGAAGAAGAGAAAAAACAAATGAACTCACTAACCCTTTGGGTGCCAGACAGTTCCAAGGAATTGAAGTATTGATGCTGTAAAAGAAAAACAATTAACTAAGATTTTTTTTAATCCCTGATTATTTCAAAGACAACATTAGAGACCAGCCTATTAATCAAGGTAAATTATATTAGAGATGGATGTTTGTCATCTCTTGTGGAAAGCTGAAAGGGAGGATAGCAGACCATTAGTTTTCTAACCAGTGTTTTGCGTTTAATGTAGACCACAAAAGAAAATAAGCAGCAGTTTTGTGGATTATTCAAAACCCAAACCTTAAAGAAGAGTTTTAAAATGTTGTACACTGGAAGTAGAAATGAAAAATGGACATGCCTAAACCCCCAAGGTCGCCAGAAATCAGTTGTAACTACCTTTCAGTCTAACCATGGCATGTTATTCATAGGAGTACGCTTTACTCCAGGTCAATAATATGAATGATAAAAAAATTTGGGAGGACTAATGTGATGAACAGACTTTACAACTCTGACTGTCTTGCTCTTGTATTGTCCCCCATCGCCACACCCTTGATTGTCACAGAGACCTGTGATTTGCTTCTAACAGTAGAATATGGCAAAGGTGATAAGGTGTCACTCCCCTGATTAAGTCATACTGTGTAACACTTTATCTCGCTACCCAATTTGCTTTCCTTACTGACTTTGAAGAAGCAAGCCTATATGAGTTGTATGGTCACAAGAAAATTAACTCTGCCAACAACCTGAATGACCTTGGAAGTTCATCTTTCCCCACTCATTCTCCAGATGAGATCCCAGTCCTGGCTGATGTCTTGATATCAGATATTCTTACAGAGAACCCAACTAAGTTGTGCACAGATATATAACCCAGAGAATCCTCGAGAAAATAAATGAATATTGTTTTAAATCACCAAGTCTATGATGATTTGTTACAAAGCATAGAAAGCTAGTATAAGGAAATATGTCAGTCTTCACAGAGTAAGAATACCTAGGTAAAGATAGATGTTTCTTTGGATTATTGTTTGGTTTGAGGGTAACTAATACTTTTTCAGTTACCTTAGTAGTACCGGGGTACATGTTATGTTGAGAGGGTTCATTTAATGCCAAGAAACTATATGAAGTTCAAGCGCCAAATCCAAAATAATGAAGAATAAAAGGGAATAAACCTTAACAGACTGATTATTCAAGGGTCTTAATAGTTTCACCAACTTGTTTTCTGTTGTTTCTTTTAAGTTGCTTTTGTTTTTAATTGCAGTAACATTGTGCTAAAATAAAATTTTCCATCCTAATTATTTTTTTTTTAAGCCATACCTGGAGTTGTGAATCCAACTTGTGTCTGTGAGGATGCGGCTTCAATCCCTGGCTTCACTCAGTGGGTTAAGGATCCAATGTTGCCTTGAGCTGTGGTGTAGCGGATCTGACATTGCTGTGCCTGTGGTGTAGGTCAGCATCTGCAGCTCCAATTTGACCTCTAGCCTGGAACTTCTATATGCTGTGGGTGTGGCCCTAAAAAAAAAAAAGCAAAACTTAAGGCCACATCTGTGGCAAATGGAAATTCCAGGCTAGGTGTCAAATTAGAGCTGCAGCTTCGGCGTAGGCCACAGCCATGCCAACGGCAGATCTGAGTTGCATCTGTGACTTGCACAGTAGCTTGTGCAGTAACTGATCCTTAACCCACTGAGCAAGGCCTGGGATCAAACCCACATCCTCACAGAGACTGCATTGGTTCTTAACCTGCTGAACCACGATGAGAACTCCTTAACTATTTTTAAGTATACAATTCACTAGTATTGAGTACAGTACATTCATATTGTTGTACTACCTCCAGAACCCTTCATCTTGCAAAACTTAAATTCTGTAAGTTAACATTAACAATAACTCCACATTTTTCCCTCCCCTCAGCCCTTGCCAAACACCATTCTACTTTCTGTCTCTGAATTTAACTACTCTCAATACCTCATATAAATAGAATCATACAGTATTTGTATATTTATAAAATTAGTCAATTTTTTATTTAAATATTACAATGCCACGTTAGTTTCAGTTATACAGCACAGTGATCTGAAATGAGTAATTAACTCTTGTAGGTTATTATAAAATGCTGTCTGATTTCCTGTACTATACTGTAGGTCCTTATTGGTTACCTATTTTATATATAATAGTGAATATATGTTAATCCCAGCTTCCTAATTTATCCCTCTCCCCTTCCCCTTTAGGTAACCATATGTTTGTGTTCAAAGTTTGTGGACCTATTTCCGTCTTATGAATAAGTTAATATATATCTTTTTTTTTAGATTCTACATATAAGTGATAGCATATGATATTTGTCTTTCTCTTTCTGGGTTACTTCACTTAGTATGATAATCTCTAGGTCCATCCATGTTGCTGCAAATGACATTATTTCATTCTCTTTTATAGCTGAGTAACTATATATATATATATATATATATATATATATATATATATATGACATCTCTATTCATCTGTCAGTTGACATTTATGTTTCTTCTGTGTCCTGGCTATAAATTGTACTGCAATGAACCTTGGGATGCATGTAACTTTTGGAATCATAGTTTTCTCTAGATCTTGAGATTGCAGGATCATATAATAACTTTAATTTTAGTTTTAAATGAATCTCCATATGGTTTTTCATAGCATTTGCACCAATTTACATTCCCTCAAACAATGTAAAAGATTTGCCTTTCTCCACACCCTCTCCAGCAGTTATTATTGGTAGACTTTTTTATGATAGCCATTCTGACTGGTGTGAGGTAATACCTCATTGTAGTTTTGATTTGCAATTCTCTGTTAGCAATATTGAGCATCTTTTCACGTACCTGTTGGCCAAATGTATGTCTTCTTCTGAGAAATGTCTTTGTAGATCTTCTGCCCATTTTTAGTTTGGGTTATTTTTTTATTTTGTTTTGTTTGTTTGTTTGTTTTAATAACAATGAGTTTTATTTAAATTATAGGTGTACAAAGATCATCACAAGTCAATTTTATACATTTTGTGTCCCAAACCCACAGTGCATCCTCTCGCCCCCAGACTGTCTTATTTGAAAAACCAAGGTTTTCCAAAATCAATGAGTCATTGTCTGTTCTTCAAAGAAGTTTATTGTGTCTCTTTATTTTCCACATGTAAACAGTAGTTGGGTGTTGCTGTCTAATTGTCTGACTGGTTTCACTTCACATGATAGATTCTAGGTCCATCCATGTTGCTATAAATTTTGTTATTTCGTTCTTTTTAATGGCTGAGTAATATTCCATTGTGTGTATATACCATATCTTCCCTATCCACTCCTTGTCGAGGGGCATTTTAGGTTGTTTCCATTACCTGGCTTCTTCCCTCTCTAGCTGCTTTAGATGTAAAGTTAGGTTGTTTATTTGAGCTTTTTCTTGTTTCCGGAGGTAGGCTTGTATTGCTATATACTTTCCTCTTAGAACTGCTTTGGCTGCATCCCAGAGGTTTTGGAGTGTTGTATCTTTGTTTTCATTTGCTTCTAGGTATTTTTTAATTTCCTCTTTGATTTCTTCAGTGATCCACTGGTTGTTTAGTAGCATGTTGTTTAGTCTCCACGTATTTGTATTTTTGGCCATTTTTTTCTAGTTGTTGATTTCCAGTCATATAGCATTGTGGTCAGAGAATATGCTTGATATGATTTCAATTTTCTTAAAGTTACTGAGGCTTGATTTGTAGCCCAGGATGTGATCAATCTTAGAGAATGTTCTGTGCGCACTTGAGAAGAATATGTATTCTGTTACTTTTGGATGGAATGTCCTATAAATATCTATTAAGTCCATCTGATCTAATGCTTAACTCAGGGCCTGTGTTTCCTTATTGATTTTCTGTCTGGATGACCTGTCCATTGCTGTAAGTGGGGTGTTACAGTCCCCCACTATGATGGTGTTATTGTTGATTTCTCCTTTGAAGGTTGTTAGCAGTTGCCTTATATTGTGGTGATCCTATGTTGGGTGCATAGACATTGAAAACTGTTATATCTTCTTCTTGGACTGATTCTTTGATCATTATGTAGTGCCATTCCTTGTCTCTTAAAATGTTCTTCATCTTAAATTCTGTTTGTCTGATAGGAATATTGCTACTCCTGCTTTCTTTTGATGCCCGTTTGCATGGAATATTTTTTCCCATCCTCTCACTTTCAATTTGTATGTGTCTCTAGAAGTGAAGTGGGTCTCTTGAAGACAGCATATATATGGGGCTTGTTATTGTATCCATTTGGCTAGTCTATATCTTTTGGTTGGGGCATTCAGTCCATTAACATTTAAGGTAACTACTGATATATATGTTCTTATTGCCATTGTATTAACTGTTTCGGGTTTTTATTGTTCTTTTTTTTACCCTGAAGTTTTGATATACGAAGTCTATATACAAGTGAGATTGTTTTAAGTTGTTGATTTCTTAAGAGCACATGTGTCTCCAGTGACCTGCATTTGTGCTCCCTTCTCACGATTTCTCATTTTGGTAGCATAATTGTGCATGGATGATTTAGTATCTTTACTGTATATATGCCTTTATTGGTGGGTCTTGTCATTTTTTGTGTTTTTGTTTCTGGTTGTGGCCTTTTCTTTTCTGCCTAGAGAAGTTCCTTTAAGATTTGTTGTAAAGCTGGTTTAGCGTTGCAGAAATCTCTTAGCTTTTGCTTATCTGAAAAGGTTTTGATCTCTCCTTCAAATCTGAATGAGAGCCTTGCAGGGTAAAGCAATCTCGGATGGAAGTTTTTCCCTTTCATCACATTAAGTATATCATGCCACTCCCTTCTGGCCTGCAGAGTTTCAGATGAAAAATCTGCTGATAACCTTATTGGGGTTCCTTTGTATGTCATTTGTTTCTTTTCCCTAGCTGCTTTCAATATTTTCTCTTTGTCTTTAATTTTGGTCATTTTGATTAATATGTGTCTTGGAGTGTTCTTCCTTGGGTTTATTTTATATGGTACTTGTTGCTCTTCCTGGATTTGAGTGAGTGGTTCCTTTCCCATATTAGGAAAGTTTTTGTCTATTATCTCTTTGAATATTTTTTCTGTCCCCTTCTCTCTCTCTTCTCCCTCTGGCACCTCTATAATACAGATGTTGGTGCGTTTAACATTATTCCAGAGTTCTCTGAGACTCAGCTCATTTCCTTTCAATCTTTTATCTCTTTTCTTTTCTGCATTAGTGATTTCCACTAATCTGTCCTCCACCTCACTGATCCGTTCTTCCGCCTCCTATATTCTACTGTTGACTGCATCCAATGATTTTTTTTATTTCAGTTATTGTATTTTGGATCTCTTCTTGTTTCATTTTTACAGCTTGTATTTCTTTACTCAGTGTTTCCTGTAAATGATCAATCTTTGCCTCCAGTCTATTTCCAATGCCTTGCATCATCCTCAGCATCAACAGTCTAAAGTCTTTTTCTGGGAGGCTGATAATCTCCTCATCACTGAGCTGTTTTTCTGGGCTTTTCACTTTCTCCCTTATCTGAGTTATAGTTTTCTGTATTTTCATTTTTATAAGTTTTTGGTGTGGTGACCTTTTTGCCAACAATAGAGTTGCAGCCTCTCTTAGTTCATGTGTTTGCCTCCCCTGTGGCTAAAGTTGGTATGGAAGAGGCTTGCTGTAGGCTTCCTGATGGGAGGGAGTGATGTCTGCTCACTGGTAGGGGGGGCTGATTCCTCTCCCTCTGATAGGTGGGGCTTTGTCTCTGGATGAGATTAGAGGCTGGCTGTGTGCCTGAGGGGTCTTTAGGCAGCCTGTTTACTGATGGGTGGGGCTATGATCACACCTGGATTACTGTTTGGCCTGGGGCTTCTCAGCATTGATGGGAAGGACCAGATTTTCCCAGAAATGGCCCCCTCCAGAGAAATGCAGGCTGCTGAATGTCCCCGAGAGCTTCACCCCCAATGCCCTTCCCCCACAACAAGCCACAGTCACCCCCATTTTCCCAGGAGATCCTCCAAGAATTGCAGTCAGGCTCCACCCGGATTCCTATGGAGACTTTGTTTTGCCCTGGGATCCATTGTATATGTGTGCCTTTCAAGAATGGTGTCACTGTTTCCCCCAGTCCTTGGAGCTCCTGCACACAAGCCCCTCCGGCCTTCAATGCCAGATGCTCTGGGGGCTCTTTGTCCCTGTGCCAGATCCCCAGGCATGGTGATTTGACGTGGAGCTCAGAACTCTCAGTCCTGTAGCTGAGTCTCTGTGATACAGTTACTTTCCAGTCTGTGGGGCTTCCCACTTGGGAGGTATGGGGTTGCTTCTATTGCGTTATCGCCCCTCCTGCCTCTTGTTGTGATCTCTTCTTTGTCTTCTGGAGTAGAATATCTTTTTTGGAAGTTTAGAGTCCATTTGGTTGAAGGCTGCTCTGCATTTGGTTGTAGTTTTGCTGTTTTTTGGGAGAGAAGTTGAGCTCCAGTCCTTGTATTCTGCCATCTTAATCCAATCCCTGCCCCACCAAGAGCTGGCCATGCTCACCCTACCCGACTGGCTCCCTGCTGTCTGCCCACCGCTCGCTCTTCTGAGTTTGTTTTATTTTTATGTTGAGCTATATGAACTGTTTGTATATTTTGGAGATAATCCCTTGTTGGCCACATCATTTGAAAATATTTTTCTCCCATTCTATGGTTGTCTTTTTGTTTTGTTTATGGTTTCCTCTGCTGTGAAAAAGGTTTTAAGTTTACCTAGGTATGATTTGTTTATTTTTGTTTTTATTCCCATTACTTTCGGAGATGGATCTAAAAATATATTGCTGCAATTCACGTCAAAAGGCGTTCTATGTTTTCCTCTAGGATATTTATAGCATCTGGTCTTTTGTTTAGGTCTTTAGTCCATTTTGTGTTTACTTTTGTGTGTGGTGTAATAAAATGCTCTCATTTCATTCTTTTTACATACGCTGTCCAGTTTTCCAGTCTCTTCTCCTATTGAATAGACTATATATTCTCCATTTTGTATTTTCTTGTCTCCTTTGTCATAGATTAATGACCATAGGTTTGTGGGTTTATTTCTGGCTTTTCTGTTCTGTTCCACTGATCTATATTTCTGGTTTTGTTCCAATGTCATACTGTTTTTGATGACTGTAGCTTTGTAGTATAGTCTGAAGTCAGGGAGCATGATTCCTCCAGTTCCATTTTTCTTTCTCAGGATTGCTTTGACTATTTGGGGTCTTCTATGTTTCCATACAAATTTAATTTTTTTTGTTCAAGTTCTGTGAAAATTACCATTGGTAGCTTGATAGAGATTGCACTGAATCTTTGGATTTCCTTGGATAATATAGTCATTTTGACAATATTGCTTCTTCTAATCCCAAAGCATGGTTTATCTTTCCATCTGTTTGTGTCATCTTCAGTTTCTTTCATCAGCATCTTATAGTATGTTGTCATGCCTCTTTAGGTAGATTTATTCCTAGGTATTTTTTTCTTCTTAATATAACAGTAAATGGGATTATTTCCTTAATTTTTATTTCTGATCTTTCATCATTAATGTATAGACAGGCAAGAGATTGTTGTGTATTAATTTTATCCTGGAACTTTACCAAATTCATTGATGCACTCTAGCAGTTTTTTGATAGCCTTTTTAGGATTTCCTATGTATAGTATCATGTCATCTCCAAGTAGTGACATTTTTACTTCTTCTTTTCCAATCTGGATTTCATTTATTATTTTTCTTCTCTGGTTTCTATTGCTAGGATTTACAAAACTGTTGAATAAAAGTAGCAAGAGTGGGTATGTTTGTCTTGTTCTTTATCTTAGAGGAAATTCTTTCAGCTTTTTATCATTGCAAATGATGTTGTCTGTGGGTTTCTCATATATAGCTTTTTCTATGTTGAGGTAGTTTCTCCTATGCCCACTTTCTGGAGAGTTTTTATTATAAACAAATATTGAATTTTATGAAAAGCTTTTTGTGCATCTATTGAGATAATATGGTTTTTATTCTTCGGTTTGCTAGTGTGGTGTATCATACTGATTGATTTGTGGATACTGAAAAATTCTTGCATCACTGAGATAAATCCCACTTGAGCATGGTATATGATCCTTTTAATGTAATGTTGGATTTGGTGGTTTAGTATTTTGTTGAGGATTTTTGTGTACACATTCATCAGTGATATTGGCCTGTATTTTCTTTCTTGTTGTATCTTTGTCTTATTTTGGTATCGGAGTTATGGTGACCTCATAGAATGAGTTTGCAAGTGTTCCTTCCTCTACAATTTTTTTGGAAGAGTTACAAAATGGTGCTAACTCTTCTCTAAATTTTTGTTAGCATTTGGCTATGAAGCCATCTGGTCCTGGACTTTTGTTTGTTGAGAATTTTTTAATCACAGATTCAATTTCAGTGCTGGTGATTGCCTTGTTCGTATTGTCTCTTTCTTTCTGGTTCATTTTTGGGAGGAACTCCTCAATATGTAAAGTAAATGTTAACAGAATAAAAGGAAATATTGACAATAGCACAATAATAGTAGGGAATTTTACCTCCCCACTTACATCAATGGACAAATCATCTATCCTGGAAATCAATAAGGAAACATGAGCCTTAAATGACACATTAGATCAGATGGACTTAATTGATATTTATAGAGCATTCATCAGAAAGCAGCAGGATACACATTCTTTTCAAGTGCATACTGAACTTTCTCCAGGATACATCAGAAGCTGGGTCACAAACCAAGCCTCAGTAAATTTAAGAAAACTGATATCACATCAAGCATCTTTTTCAAAGACAACACTATGAGATTAATATCAGGTACAAGAGAAAACTGCAAAAAACACAAACATGTGGAGGCTAAACACCATGTAATCAATCAGCTAATGGGTTACTGAGGAAGTCAAAGGGAAAGTTAAAAAATTCCTAGAGACAGGGAGCTCTTGTTGTGACTCAGTAGGTTAAGAACCTGACTAGTGTCCATGAGGATGTGACCTTGATCTCTGGCCTCAGACACAGTGGGTTAAGGATCCAGTGTTGCCATGAACTGTAGTGTTGGTCACCGATATAACTTGCATCTGGTATTGCTGTGGCTGTGATGTAGGCTGGCAGCTGCAGCCCTGATTCGACCCCTAGCCTGAGAACTTCCATATGCCGCAGGTACAGCCCTAAAAAAAGGACAACAGTTGGAGTTTCTTTTGTGGCTTAGCAGGTTAAGAATCCGACTAATGTCCATAAGGATGCAGGTTCAATCCCTGGCTTCACTCCGTGGGTTAAGGATCTTGCGTTGCTTCAATCTGTGGCATAGGTCACATATGCAACCCAGATCCAGTGTTGAGGTGGCTGTGGTGTAGGCCAGCAGCTGTAGCTCTGATTCAGCCCATAGCCCAGGAATGTCCATATGCCACAGCTGAGGCCCTAAAAAGAAAAAAAAAGAAATAAAAAGGAAAACACATCAATTCTAAAACCTATGGGACACAGCAAAAGCAGTTCTAAGAAAGAGGTTTATAGCAATAAAAGTCTATCTCGGCAAAAAAGAAAAACCTGAAAAAACAACCTAACCTTACACCTAAAGCAGTTAAAGAAAGTAAAACAAACAAAAATCAAAGTTAGTGGAAGGAAGGGAATAATAAAGATCAGGGCAGAAATAAACGAAACAGAGTATAAAGAAACAATCGAAACGATCAATGAAACTATAAACTGGTTCTTAAAAGATAGACACAATTGATAAACCTTTAGCCAGACTTATCAAGAAAAAAAAAGGGAGAGGGCCCAAATCAATAAAATTAGAAATCAAAAAGGAGAACCTATAACTAACACAACAGAAATATAAAAGGAATTTCCCCTGGTGGCTCAGTGGGTTAAGGATCTGGCATTGCTACAAGCTGCAGTATAGGCTGTAAATGCAGCTTGGATCCAGTGTTGCCTTGGCTGTGGCAAAGACCTGTAGCACCCTTAGCCTGGGAACTTCCATATGCCACAGGCGTGGCCATTAAAGAAAGAAGGAAAGAAGGAAAGAAGGAAAGAAGGAAGGAAGGAAGGAAGGAAGAAAGGAAGGAAGGAAGGAAGGAAGGAAGGAAGGAAGGAAGGAAAGAAAGAAAGAAAGAAAGAAAGAAAGAAAGAAAGAAAGAAATACAAAGGATCATAAGAGTGTACTATGAGAAACTACATGCCAATAAAATGGACAATCTAGAAGAAATGTAAAAATTCTTAGAAAGCTTTTTCTCTTTTGTGATTATTTTATTTAGCATATTGTCTTAATGGTGCATTTATGTGGTAGCATGTGATATTTCCTTCTTTTTTAAGGTGAAGTAATATGCCATTATTTGTATGTACCCGATTTTGTTTATCCATTCATTCGTTGGTGGGTAGTTAATTTACTTCCACTTTTGACCATTGTGAATATTTCTGAAATGAATATAAGTGTGCAAATATTTCTTCAAGACTCTTTTTAAGTTCTTTTTTGTATATATCCAGTAGTGGAACCGCTGGTTCATATGATTCATTTTTAATTTTTGAGGAACTACCATATTGTTTTCCATAGCAGATTCATCATTTTACATTCCCACCAACAATGCCCAAGGGTTCCAATTTCTTCATATCCTCACCATATTTTTAATTTGCTGTGTTTCAATAATAGCCATCCTTATGGTAATGAAGCAGTATCTCACTATGGTGTTGATTTTCTTTCCTCTAATGGTTAATAATGAGCATCTTTCCATGTATTTGTTGGTCATTTGTGTATCTTTCTTTGAAGAAATGTCCCTTGAAATCTTTTACTTTTTTTTAACTGAGTTGTTTATTTCATTGTTAGGTATTACTTAATGTATATTCTAGATATTAATCTCTTATCAGATATATGATTTACAAATATTGTTTACCATTCCACAAGTTGCTTTTTCTCTCTGTTGACCATGTCCTTTGATGCACAGAGTTTTTATTTTTTATGTAATCCAATTTATCTTTTTTCTTTTGTTTTGTATATGTTTTCTCTCTTTTTGTCAGTCACGCAAGTATTGCTGATTGCTTTTGTCCCAGCTTCAAAGTGAACCATCATCCTTACACAGTGGAATGGAACAGAATGAGATTATCAGATGGAGTCACAAGTCATAGTCTTTCTGCCTTTTAGAGACACTTATATAACTTTTTAATAATAGCACTGCATAACCCCTGTCATAGCTCTATGAAGGAAGATGGGCCTGAATGTATAGTTCTCAATAAGCAGTGGACAATTATTTCCTCATTATCAGGTTGGCACATAGCTGAAGTTGGGCAACAGAAGCATCAGAGCTCTCTCTTTGGGATCACCAGGGAAAAACCAAAATGAAACAAAGAAAAACAAAACAACAAGGAAACAAAATACTTCCTAAGTATAAAAGACTATGTGGCCAATTTTAAAGATGCTGCTGACTATAGCATAGAGAGGCAGTATATAGTGTGGTGGATGATTTCACTGGTGAGGGCCATATACAAAATAAATGAGTGTTTAGCAGAAAATGTACTAAATAGTTCCTCTCAAAATTGGTTGATAATTTGGTGTATAGACCATAGCTACCTCTGAACAAAATGTCCTGTCCAGAATAAGGGGAAAGCTAATGTTTCTCAAAAATCTTTTAAACTAAAACCAACATAATAGAGTACTAAAATAATAAGACCTAACTCTGTGACCTCAAATAGTTATTTCTGTTTCTTTACCTATAAAACTGATGCTAAATAACCGAGTTGAGTTCCTATATTCCTTAATTTTATTCAAAATCAATGAAACATATAGGACTAGCAGGTCAATGGGTATGTATATGCTTACATAACTTCATATACCTCAGAATGGTTTTTGTCTTATGTAGAATTCAAAGCAAATTATTAAAACATGTTACACAGTTAACATGGTACACGTAAGCATGGATGTGAGAATAGTGCAGAAGGTAACTCCTTTTACTAAATGAACTAAGTCTGCATTTTCCCTATGGCAAGTTTCTTATGGATATTTAAGGTTTTAATGCAAGAAGCATGTGAGGCATAACTCTGTCAATATCACAATAAGCCCTCAATTTTGTATGGTTTATTTTGTCTGTAATGTAATCTGCACCTCACATCTCATATGCAATAAATGCATAGGCTCTATCTCTTTAAGGGTCTTTAACAACTATCTTTACTACTGCAGCAAAATATTTGGTGAAAATATATGATTTGTAGGTGCTGAACGTGGAGATGAGGTAAAGGACAAAGCAGCATAATGGACTGAATTGTATAATAGATACAGTCTTTGGTTTACTGGTAAACATTTCTCACCAAGAATTAAACTCACATAGTCATAACTTTTGAGAATCAGAAATACAGAACTATAGAGAAATAAACTCCCATGAGCTCATTATTTTACAGTTATATTGGCCCACAAGACGCCTAAAGAGTGTATGTGCCAAACATGATAAAAGATGATAGTGAAATTATTCCTTCCCTCTACCTTTTCTTTCTGTCTAGCTTTTCTTTTCCATTATATGGCGTGCTCAGCTATTCAGCAAATAATTATAGATGACAAACTGTTATACTAGTTATGTCATGAATAGCTAAAAAATATGCTGGCAGAGACATGAATAATGCTCCGAAGTTTTCATTCAATCTTCAAGAGCAGTATTACTATTAATTCATTCTAGAATTATATAGACATTAGCAAGGTACATAATTATGGTAGTAATTTTCTTTAATGTCATATAAATGTTAGGATTGCTTTTCCAGAAAAGGGAAGCTAAAGTTTCCATTATTCTGAGCTTAATCATCTGTGAATGAGTTACCCTAATTGCCCTTGCAAAGTCTACCTATGAAATTTAGCTAGGAAACACTACATCCTATGTATCAGAAAGTTGCTACATAGTATGATCTGGCTTTAAAACACCCTTCTTTTAAGCAAGAGGAATTATCCAAGAGATGTGCAGTATATATTTGATGAAGACAAGAGAGGAGATGGATGTATATCTGTATATCTATGTCTATATCTATGTATCTATAGGTATAAATATATTGTGCTTTGCTTTTATATCGTAAACATGTAAATGGAAGATCAAAGATTTATCATTTTAAATGAATTCTTTGTAAAGAATTATAGCCTTATTTATTTTTAAACTCAGATTTCCATATGTTAATTTTTATTAAATATAGCACATCTGTGTAAGATCTAAATGGAAAAACCTGAGAAGAGTTCTTGTTTAATCTATTGATGATTTAATGAATTAACCATTTATTCATTTATATGTTACATATTCACCAAATGTATACTAGATTCTGTTTTGTTCCAAATAGACCAGACCTTACTGTAGGAACAACTAACCACTAACTTGCTGACTTCAAGCAACAACAAAAAAGCTTTATTTCCTACACAGGTTGCCTGTAAGTGACAGAATAACTGGGACAGCTGTTCATTATCATGTCGCCTTCACTCTGTGATCCAGGCTGCTGAAGCTTTCACTAGCTATACCATCCAGAAACTATAGTAGAACAGAAAAAAAGAATATGTTGAGGGCCATATTGTCTCTTAAAACTTTTACCTAGAAGTGGCATGTCACCATGACTCACATTTCATTGGCCAATGCAAAGCATATAATGTGAGTATGAAGTACAGTACGAAAAATACAATAAGCCTAATTTTCCATCCCCTTTACATGTGTTTTCCTGTCCCTAACTCAAACAGTACATAAAACAAGCAAAAATGTTCCAGAAAATACTTAACCATGAGAGATAGGAGCACTAGTCAAATAACTTATTGATCAAAACTAAAATCCCACTATCCAGAGTGGCTTCAAGACCTTCACTTTGTGGTGTTCACCATATTATGTCATAAACATTTCCTCATCTCAACTATTTCCCGTTTTGTAAGGCCACATCTTAAAATACCTAGCTCAGGCTCCAAAACCTTATAAACATTCTCAGTTGACATCTCCCTTCTGACACAATATTAAAGCTCTCAGAGCAGTATTTTCTCTTATTGCACCTAGTCAAAGAAACTTTGGCTTGCTTATTAACTAAATTTTTCCATTGGTGTTTTATAGGAATGATTATCTGATACATGCCCACTTCACACCTGGAAGGGGATGGGAAACCAAATATCATTGAACAATGCTGATGGCAATCATATTATTTATATGTCAGGTGTTACGATAGGCACTTGAGCTTGAGAAAGGTCCAGCCCTTGGCGTATGATACTTACTTCGTAATGTTTGTTAAATGAATGACCGAAATATAGAAAAGAAGGCAAATGTGTATGAATTTTATAATACTTTATGAAGAAAATGATAATAATCAAGTTAGCAAGATAAATAATAATTAAGATATACAAAAACTCAGTGCTATGCAATCCCATGTTTTATCTGCTGTTAATTTTTCTGATCCACTCATTTCCCTGGCCTGAGAGTGACAGTACCCTTCAAACAGGCTGACAGTTTCTTTTTAATATGGTTTGAAACAAATTATCTCCTAAGAAGAGAAGAACTTCAGAAAGAAGACCTAGGCTAGAAGAGAACGACATATTTGACTGTTTCTCAAATTTCATTCTCTTGAAGACATGTTTTCACCCCCTATTACCTAATATAGTATAATATAAATTTTTAATGAGTGAATGCATGTCAACTCCATTCATTCTTATGGCCTGAGTTGTGTTCATACAAAACCATGAAAAATCATGTGCTGATGTTAGAAACCCAAGGATGAATACATATAGTCCTTTGGAACATTTTTTATGCAAGGATTATAGTCTGAATCAGAGGAGAAACCACCATGGCTTCTAGAAGGTGAGAAATTACTGGGCATTCTCATAACCCCAAGAGGCTAAGCATATTTCCTAGAGAAATAATTCTGTGATAAGCAACATGACAAGATGGAAAGAGTTATGAACGTAGAATGTGTTTTCAATCCCAGCTCTTATATTTGATTCTCTGTGTGAATTTTGGCAAGTCTCTGTGTGCCCTACGCAATCTTGGCTTCTTGTCTACAAAATGCAAGATGATATATTGACATTAGAGGTGTGTAATGAGCACCATGCAAATATGTGTAATTCCTGGAAAATAACTCAGTACTGCCTTCATTTAAACCTAGCAAAGTATTTCTGTGTCCCCATCTTTTACCTCTTTATCTCTTCTTTTGTCTGTGGTCCTTTAGCATCCTCTGGCATTTTATGTCCTGCAGTGAATTGTAATCCTCTATTGATTTCTCTGCCTAATCCCTTTTGCAACTTCCCTGAGGACCAGACTATTTTATTCATTTTTACATCCCACACATTTCATTTAGAGCCAGATATATAGGAGATGGTCAGTAAATGTTTGAAAAATAAAAGAACACATACATGTACAGAAAAATTAGAGAGTGAATGAATGAAATGAAATGAACTGTAGAGTTAATAATTGTCAAAAGTTTTTTGTTAATCATTAACATAATTGGGTCACTGGATCCTTTCCTCTTACTTTGCCTTTTTAAGGATAAAGATGCAATTGATGTGCAGCAAAGGATGAAAATCAACACTCTAGAGCAATTTTCCCAAACTACCTTGATGATATGAATTACCTGGGTACTTATTAAACATAGAGTTTCCTAGACCTTTGTCTTAAATATTATAATTTCCCAGTTTGGAATATAACTGAGTAATATATATTTCTAATAGGCACTACAAATGTAACATAGGTAGTACATAATATTATGAAAATTTGGTATATACTGACCTATAAGATAAAGTGTAATAACAGTTACAGCAAAACTTATATAGCGTGTGATAGCTGAAATTATTTTACTCCACAAATTTATAAATACTGACTTGTTTGATCTTCACAACTCTAACAAGAAGTTATAATTATTACCTCTAGTTTACAGATGACTAAGACTGGGATATTGAGAAGTTAAATAACAGAACTGTATATAGAATAGCTGAGATTTGAAAACTGGCAATCCACCTTTTGAGTCTATACTCAGTTTTTCTTGATTACTTCCTCCTCAACAATGAAAACATTGTATAGCACTACACGATTTAAGAGTTTTTTTTTTTTTTTTTACTACTTCTGAGACCAAATGATGCTCACAAAGACCCATTAAGAGGATTCCCATGGTAAGCACCACTTTAGGATCTGGATTTGCAGTGCAGAGAGGGGAGAACTATCATCATAATGCTTTCTACTATTTTGTTCCTCCTTCTTCCCTCTGATGGGAGCCCTTATGATTACACTGAGTCAACCCAGACATTCAGAACAATCTCACCATTTCAAGATCCTTAACTTAATCACCTCTGCAAAGTCCCTTTGGCTGTATAAGTTGACGTGTCCTTAGGTTCTGGGACTGGATCCCTTTGGTGGCCACTGGTTAGCATAGCACACCAAGAGTGACACAAGGAATTATTACAAAGGACAATTTCTTAATATAGACGTCACTGAGCCTCCTGCTCCACTGCATGTATCAACCAAAGGACAAAGGATGGGCATTAGGTGAAACATGTTTAAATATCTTGGCTAGAATACTTGGGAAGGGGGGATAAAAGTACAGGTTCTGGAGTTCCCACTGTGGCTCAGTGGGGTAATAACACAACATAGTGGTCATGAGGATGCAGGTCAGATCCTTGGCTTCGCTCAGTGGGTTTAGAATCTGATATTTCCACAAGCTGAGGAATAAGATATGACTTAGATCCTTTGATGCTGTGGCTGTGGTGCAGCCTAGCAACTGCAGATCCAATTCAACCCCTAGCCTGGGAACTTCCATATGCCACAGTTATGGCCATAAAAAGAAAAAAAAAGTACAGATTCTGATATGATCAAGAAACCATCCCTTAAATGTCCATGAATAACATTACACCCATAACCTCAGTCAGCAACCCTTTTTCTTTCTTACATGTAACAGTTCTATTATCTAAAGGTACAAACTATCCATTGGGTGCCGTGTACCCTGTGTTATACTGGTAGCATAGATCAAACACATTTTCATATTCCAGAAGAATTTACTGGGACTTTACCTAAAAAAACCTAATAACAACCCCCTCCCCCCAATTTGAAGTCATAAAGCAAGGTTTTTTTTAGATAAAAATCAGGTCCAACTGCAAGATTCCACCTTTCTGAGACAGAAGTGTGTTTGTATAACATAGTGAAAGTTCTGTAAAAAGCTGGCCTGTAACTGAATGATGAGTGTTTCTTTCCTGTTGAAATTTCTGCAGCAACAATTTCTAAAACTCTGAATCATAGACAGCATGGGGAGGATCTGCTGGAGGTCACAAAGGACTAAAATCTGTAATAACTTGCATGTCTCTATCAGATAATAGAAAACAAGATGTTGACTGAAACATTTTCATTTCAAGTGAACTCTGTGATATTGATCAAATTGGGAGAATGCCAAAGAAAAACATGTTTTCTTATTAATTCTTGAATTGCATTTTTTGCTTTGCAAATTTAAGTTAATGCATTGACAAGAAAAACAATGTTACTTGAAGTAGGAACAGATATGAATTGGCTAATCAGATGCAGGATGCTAAATAGCATTCATCCTTGGCCTAATTTTCTAGGCTTTGTTATTTCATATTTTATGGAGCCCAGAAGAAAGTACTGAATTTTCCTGTCTCAATGTTCCATTAAAAGTATTTCCAGAATAAGCACAAGTTTATGTTTTGGAGCTTACAGGGCATGATAGGACAGTACTGAACATCCTCGGAATGACTTGTGAGCAGTGAAATTAAGTTGTTTGCAAAGTTGTCTTTGGGGTCAAGGCAAATGAACTGATCTGAAACTAATGGAAGCTTGGCTTAGGTCCTGGAACATTACCCTGAATGGCTTGGAGGTGTCACTTTAAGCAAATCACTTAGATATTTTGTACTTGAATCTCTCCATTTGTACAAGACAAATATTATACCCTTGCTATGTCTACTTAAATTCCAAAAGTACTTTATTTTTTTTTTTTT
>PVHT021183526.1:6080063-6091864 GCA_004024745.2 Catagonus wagneri | reverse complement strand
TTTTTTTTTTGCCTTTTGTCATTTTATGGCCGCGGGTCGCACCCGCGGCATGTGGAGGTTCCCAGGCTAGGGGTCTAATCGGAGCTGTGGCCACTGGCCTGCGCCGCAGCCACAGCAACGCAGGATCCGAGCCGTGTCTGCAACCTACACCACAGCTCACGGCAACGCCGGATCGTTAACCCACTGAGCAAGGGCAGGGATCGAACCCTCAACCTCATGGTTCCTAGTCGGATTCGTTAACCACTGCGCCACGACGGGAACTCCCAAGAGTACTTTAGAGACTTGTAAGATTTCTTTTATTTTTAAGGCATTCCAGAAGGAAATAGAATATGTAGGAAATAAGTATAATTTCTTCATGTCATATTCTATATAAATTTAAAATATTCCTACCCTTATGTTGACTAATACCATTCTGGGGAATTTAATCTTAAGGGATATCCAAAAGATAAAACAAGTTATGGTCAAAGATAAAAAATCTCTTTTATGTATTATATAAAAGCAATCAAATTGCCCCAAATATATAATGTGAAAAATTATATATTTGATTATATAGAGGTATTATCTTTAGTTTATAAACACTTTCAATAAAAGATAATGAAATATATGTGGCACCACTGAACATTACATACTGTTACATGGAGTAAAAACAAACCCTTTTTACTAGTTTCCAAATATCTTTTCCATATGGATGAATGCTAGATGAGAAGTGCAAAATTTGAAATGAATGATATGTTTGGGTAAAGGTCTGAGTGATACTTATTTGATTATATATTTTCACAATTCTTACACATTCTATAATATTACATTGTGTTTCAAAGCTTTAAAAATATTTAAGTGAGGATTTCACAAGGAAAGAAATAATGACTCATGCCCAAATTTTTTGCTCTTGTTGGCCTGTTTTTCCCCTTTCCATTCCCTAGGCTCAGCCAATACCATGATCTTCACTGGAAGCTTTCTCTATAATTCACAGGACTGTTTAAAGGTTTATCATTCACAGTGTTCTGATAGTGCAAGAACTCTACAGGGGCCTGCAGGCTCTGTCTAGCTGTCTCCTTTCCTGGCTGCCCTTGGGTCATCCACACCACTGGCTGTAAAATGCCAACAAGAAAATTAATGGAGCATCCACCTACACCCTGACTCTTTCCTAAGGGAGCTTGCCTGCAGAGAGTGATAAAAGGGCAGGAAGAATGTTCAGACATCTCTTGAGAATGGAAAGATGTGAAGACAGCTGGTGGATTTGGCAAACCCACATCCCAGCAGAAACCTGTCATTCAGAAATAATGCTACCCAATTCTCTATGAATATGTATTTTATTGGGTTGAAAGTGGAGAGAACATCTCTGTAAATGCAGCTAATTTAAAAAGAGCCAGGAGTTCCTTTTGTGGCGCAGCAGAAATGAATCAGACTAGTAACCATGAGGTTGCCGGTTCGGTCCCTGGCCTAGCTCAGTGGGTTAAGGAATCTGGCGTTTCCATGAGCTGTGGTGTAGGTCACAGACATGGCTGGAATTCTGCATTGCTGTGGCTGTGGTGTAGGCTGGTGCTGTAGCTCTGATTCAACCCTTAGCCTGGGACCCTCCATATGCCACGGGTGAGGCTCTAAAAAGAAAAAAAAGAGTGAGCCAGACATTGCGCTCAGAACTTTGCATGCTTATCTCATTTAATTCTCATAACCCAGGAGGAAGAAGGCATAAAATACATGTTATCAATGAGGAGAATGGGACCCTGAAAGATTTAATGTCTTTCCCAGTAAGACTCTCACCCAGTCTTACTAGAGGGTGTCTCAACTTTCTACACTTTCATTTAGCCTCTGAACACAGAGTAACCAGGATTATATGGAAAATACAGCAAAACAAACAAAATGAAACACCTTTTCCCTCCATACCAGGAGATTCACAATCATGCTATTGGATCAGTGGTCTAGGGCCTTCATATTACTCACTTCAGTTTGTCAGTTAAGACCCTTTAGGACTACAAGCTTTCCAAAGTGAAAAAAAAAAAAAAACATGTAAAGAATACAAGCTTTCCTAATCAAAGTTGCAAAGGCTGACATCTCATTTTGCTTTTTCAAACACCTTAAGTAACACCCCTGAGGTGAAGAAAAGCATATCATGTGTATGACCTTATCTTTGGATATTCCATCATGCAGTATTATGTCTTAGAGCATGTGCTAGTGGTAAATCTTTATAATGATAAGTTTAGCCTGTGATCCCATGTCCGATATGTATGCTTGGTTATTACTTGCCTTCTTAAAAACACATACAGTTAATTTATATTTCAATATCTGGATATTCATTTTGTTTTAACATCTCATTATCTAGGCCAGACCGCTCTCTGGTAAGATGGGAGAGTTTAGGTAGATTATATTTGTGGAGAAATGATAAATTGCACAGGGAAATCTACTCAATACTCTGTAATAATCTATATAGGGAAAGAATCTGAAAAAGAATGGGTATATGTATACAGATTCACTTTGCTATACAAGTGAAACTAATTCAACACTGTAAATCAACCCTACTCCAATTTTTTTAATGAATGAATTAATTAATTAAAAAAGAACTCCGGTGGCTAATATATGGGCAGGCATGGTTCTGGAACATTACATATTTATTTCAGCCTTTATAACCAATCTTCAAGATTTAGTAGCAAGTCTTATTTTCATTTGTATTTTTAGAAGACAAAGGTTTAGGAATTCTCCCAACAAGATCACACTACTGGTGAATTGTTAGAGCCAAGATTCTGAAATAGAGTTTCTAAAGTTTTTTACAAATGGCACCAATATTCCTTATACTCCCCAGAACCAAGCACAATAATACTGCCAGGATTGACTCCCCTTGCTGGCTTTGATATGGTGTATGGCTTCTTTGTTGTAAGCAACAGAAACTGACTCTGATCAGTTAAATGTATTTTAAAGAGTATTAGAGAACTCAGAGAATCATTAGCTGGGCTACAGATTGAGACATGAGAAAACAGTGGAAACAAGTACATCTCCTAAGACCATAGCCACAATCATGCCACAGAACAGTTCTATAAAGATATCATTGCTGCTATCATTTTGATGCCACCGCTTATACTTCCACCATCCACCATAACCACTGGCACTAGCTGCTCAATACCAGACACTGCCTACCTTTGCCCATGGTCACTGCTATCCTGGAAACTTGAGTAGTTGCCTCTTCCACTCAGTCTTCTGTTAACATGGGTTCTTTAAACGCCTCTGTTCTTTGCCTGCCATTTCCTAATTCAAAGTTAAAGTGAGGTCAGGAGTCTGAGTAGGTGAGCCCACATCACATGCCTACTTTAGTCACAAAAGATACTGCAAAATCTGGTATCGGATATTCCCAGCTTCTGTCATTATTAATAGACTGTCACTGACTTTCATCAAAAGTCAAAAATGCTCTCGTGCCATTAGCAATGGGAGAGGACAGCTCCCAACACTCCCACTGTTTCTGGTAAATGTCAACTGTACATCTTAGTTTCAGTTTCACATTCTTTTGGCTTCAGAATTTAAAAGTTTCCTTTTAAAATATAAAGATGATCACCTAAGGAAGACAAAAAGTGATATCGAGAGGCCAGCCCCTTAGATCCTTTTAATTTATATGATCATTTCAAGTAAAAATCAAAATTCTAAAAAGATAAGTCATAAAAATATTACTTTGATTTAGGTTCAAGGGTAGGGATGGAGTAGAGAGAAAGAAAAATGTATAGTAGGAGGAAAATTGTTTTTCAATTGTTTGTGTTATTCAGTTATCTGATTTGCAGTTTGGGAGGTAAAGCTACGAAAAGTGACTGAAAGGGGAAAAAGAGGCAGCGTGGCTAGAAAGTTACTTAATGAAAAATGGTCTTGCATTCATTCATTCTTTGGTCCAATAAATATTTTTGAGTCTTAGTGCCACAGCACTAAATATTGGGGATGCAAAAATGTGTAAATCTACTCAATTTTCATTCACCATGTTTTCTTTCTTCATGTATAGGGTGCTCAGCAGCTCACAGATACTTCCCTGAGAAGGGCTAATTCTCAGGAAACAAAACATGATCATTTTCTTCTAAAATATCTACATGGCACAAAATGAAACTAGATTGCACCGGTTCAGCCTGTGTTTAATATTCTGAAATCATAATTTGAGCCATAAATTCTGTTCCTTTCAAGTGATTGCTGTCTGGGGATTCTCATAGCAGGCTTGAGTTTGGGAGTACTCAGATCCTTTCTGGCTGTCACTGGCTTGTTTAAGTGACCCTGAGCAAATGAGTTAAGCATCTCTGGGACTTGGTTTCTTCATCTCTCAAAGATGGATAAAAATACCAGCCACCTGTTGTGAAGATCAGGGAGCTAATATGTCTCAGAAGCTTTCAAAGCTCTGGCTCTAAGCCTTTCACTATCTATGCATAAGAACAAAGACAAGTCCTCATTGCTTTTACCCAAATGCTGCATTCAAAGTAATGAAAAAAAAATACAATATTTGAGCTCTATAAGACTTGAAGGTTATTTTGTATTAGTTTGAATTTCAAACTGTTTTTCTCTGTTGTACTCTTGGCACTGCCATTTTTTAAGTACAGCACTTCATTTGCATAGTAATTACAAAGTTTAACAAATAGCATTAATGTCTGAAAGAAAGAGGTACACTGTATTTAAATTACTGACAGTATTACATTACACATTTTTAACCGCACTTAAAAAATAAAACGAAAGCTGTTCCATTCTAATATGCTGTATGGATTCCCAGAGCTCAGCAATATTTGTGTTTTAAGAAGGTAAAATCTCTTCCTGTGCTCTTTAGTGACTTCTAAAACCCTACTCATAAATACTGATGAGGCACTATTTCACCATAGGCCACAGTGCTGCTGGCACAACTCCCTACTCAGAGCCAAATTGGAAATGTTAGTATAGTAAATTAGGCCAAATATCCTAGTTGTATTGTACATGAAAGATCATCTTTAATAAATAGATGCTAATGTAGTGCTTAGATCACTTATAGCTGTAAATGTCAACCCTTGCCCTTGATTCTAGGAAGTTAAAAAAATACATACAAGGAATGTGTGCTGTTTTAATATAAAAAGAATAATGAAGAGTAAATTGTGAAAGTATAATTTATTTTTTGGAATATTGGTAAATTGAAACAAAAATGCACTATTTAATAGTAGTGTGAAAGGAAGGAAAAGAGAAGAAAGATCTCTAATTCTTACCACTTATGTCTCTGTAGTATTTCGTTTGCTTTGTTTTTGTCTAGCTCTGTTCCCTTGTGTACTCTATACTATGTATTTTTAACCAGTCACCCTTCCTCTTCAATTATTTGTCCATAGTTCCTTTGAACAAAGTTAGTTCCTCTGGAAATGAAGCATCCTTGATGAATGATTTCTGATTTACCATCCTAACCGCTCCACATACATGCTTTTGTATTAAATCAACTCCCCCCACACACATGCCCCACATAAAACTCATGAGCAAAATGTACGTAGAGAAATTTAATGTAGAAAACTTAATCAGGTGGGCAAACGATCATGGCTTTATCTTTAAGTTGGACAGAGTTAAAATGGCTAATCATAGAATTTATCTTTGAAGAACATGTAAACATTTCAAATTAAAAGTAGGCTATGGACACAAAATCTATCAAATTGACTTGTGATGATTTTTGTACACCTATAATTGAAATAAAATTCATTGTTATATATAAAAAAATTAAAAAAATAAAAAATAAAAGTAGGCTATGTACAGATTATGTGAAATAAATAATATTCAGAAATCTTTTCTGGTTTGGCAGACTATCCTAACATTTTAATCCACCTATGTATTGTCCTGGAGGTATAGTTCGTTTGGTTTTCTCACTTGCAACAGTGGATTCAGTAACTAAGAGTAATCACATCCCTAATTTCCAGCCAAATATTAGCAACTTATTAGTCAAGTCATTTACAACTTCCCAAGTTTCAGTCTCTGCCTCTGTAAATGTGTTACGAGTACCTATCATATAAAATGATATGTATCTATATATCTATCGATATAGATATATAAATTTCATAGATAGATTGAAGGATTCAGTACTGTGCCTGGCATATAAACGGAGCCCAACAGTGATTGAAAGTCACTACTTCTAAATGGATGGAGTAATTTTGAGTCCTAGTCCTTAAGGATTTGATATTTTATTCACAACTTTAGGCTGGAACAGCTATTTTTTGATGTGTGATCCTTAGTGAAAAATTACATCTTCTTTTGTTATATTTTTAGTTTTAAAATTCTGCACATATAATATTTGTTTTTGTGGTTGTGTTCTGTCACTGACCTACACTCGGAAACCTTTAGAAAAGTGCTATATTTTTCGCCAACTTTATTTTTTAAAACTTCCTAAGTAGTCTAGTAGTTACATTGTGACAGTCACAATATTTTTATTTAAAATGAAATTATTTGTGTTATAACTTTATCCTTAGAGTCACCATTACATGGTTTATCAAGGGAAGACATCTATAACAGAGTTTTAAAGTCTTACGCTAATGAAGCACCTCTGCTATATCCATCTAATAATAACTTTATCTTGGATAAATTCTGAGAGGAGCCTGATATAGTCTTCATTATAATAATGATATTAATAATTTTGTGATTGTTTGAGTCCCTACTCTGTGCCATGTACTATTCAATTGTCCTCCAAAAGACTTATTTCTAACTCTTACCATAGCCATTCAATAAAATAATTATATTCTCATTTTAATATTAGAAAAGGAGGAACTCCCAGAGGTTAAATACCACACAAGGTCACATAGAAAATGTGTCGTCACCTGGATTCAGACCTAGACATTTGTGTATCAAATACCTATGCCTATTTTATTGCACCAGTATGTACAATAAAATAATATTTTATGCCTATTTATATGTGTTCTAAAATTAGATTATAGAGATGCTTTGCTAAGTTACATTGATTGTTCAGGTATAACACTTCCTTTAAATGAAAGAAATGTGCTTCTTTTTTGGTAGGTAATTGAGAGGTTATTTCTAAATGCATATGTTTTTTCTTGCTTTAATCCCCTTTATAGGCAATACAAATCTGAAAAGAAAGGACTGACCATTTCAAGATGCAGTTCCAAGAAATAAGAATAACAGATTCTCTAAATGAATGGAACTAAGGGATCCTAAAGAAGTTCATAGGGCATGGAGGTAAGTGAAATCTGGTATTATCTTGAGATGTGGGTTCAGGACAGGTAAGTAATAATATTCATGTAACCATGTGGACCTGAAGAATGTGAAACATAGTCTTGGTACTAAGGGGAAGCCCTGCAATGGTATATGCAAAGAGTAATACAAAAATAAGCAAGTTAGCCATGGCAGGTGATGGAATCTCTAAGTCTGTGAGATATTGTCAAGGACAAGGTAGAGCCCTAGTGAAAGGATCAAGGACTTGATACTAAAAGAGTCCAGTAGGGGTAACAGGCTTTACGATGCCTCAGATGGAAGAAATTATTGGAAACTGAGGTATTATTTCAAATTTGTGAAAGGGTTTGAGGGGGTGGGTGTGTCAGGACTTTCAATTAGATAACATTATTTAGTTTTCCACAAAGGGACAAGATAAAATATAAATTTTAGAGTTTATACATTAATTTAGAAATAAGATGTGATGCGTTCTAAGCACAAACGAAGAGAAATAATATTAAGATAACCTATGTGAATTTCAAATAAGTATTATAATAAATAGAAATATATTTTATGAGGGAATTGGAGATTATTTTGAAAGGTGCTGTAATATAATGTCAGTATTATTTGTTTGACAAATTTCTGCAAACCAGTAACATTGTACTGTCCTTAGATTGAATATTTGCAAGTCTCTAAAAGCAAGCAATATTCGATGAGCATCCATCTAACAGAACTGAATACCCCTATGTGCTTAACGAGCACTGTTGATTGCTTAATTAATGTGGATTGTTCAAACATTCATCATTCCTTTCTTTCAAGAACACCAGTTTTTTTTTCCAGTTTTCCTCCCATCTGCATCTTTAGTTAATATGCTGACCAAACAGGTTATGGCATCCCCTTTGGTTGGGATAGGCTTGTGAAGGAATAGGTTTATTTTCTGTGCTAGGGGATGGAAGCTATTATTGCAATTTTCTCCCCCATAAGCATTTTTTCTGTCTCTATTTCCTAAAGGACAAGGACAGTAAGTCACATTAATCTGAACATTCATGGAAGCTGTGTTTCAACTACCAGTTGAGTCATCTTTAGTATAAAGCTGTTCCTATATAAGCAAAATATATTTTATGGATAGGTGGCTAGAACATGGTTCTTGGATGACATAATTTAGCTGTTAAATGTTATGTATCTACTGTCAACTTTAGCTTTTATTGGTAAAGACCAGTTTACATATATGTTTTCTGCCACTTAGAGCCAAAAAAATCCTAAATGATATACATGCTTTCTGTTATGTGTTGTTAACTTTCAAACAAAAAAAAGACATTGTTTCTGCTCTTAAGGGAGTTTATAACTATGTATGTTATCATATTAAGATTAGTTACTATAGGATATATACACACAAATATATTACATATAGATATATTAAAATTCACATAAAATATATACATAATTACAAAACAAGACATATTTTAATGAAGATGTTAACCATGCTCAGAAGGCAAACACTTTCCTGTCACATTGCTCCCACAGCAAGTAGAGTATAAGAGACCACCAGACTACTTAAATTCAGACCATGCCTTCCCAATAACAAACATGAAATGCACATTCAATGGCTACAATGATCAGTATCAGCAGTGAGTTTAGAAACATGACCTCCCTCATACTCAGTCTGATCATTAAACAGAAAATACATTATCCCTCACTGAACTCTATTGTAGAGTACAGTAAGTACCTCTTTATAAATTTTACATCTAGATTAATTTTTAAATTTTATTCTTATTAAAAGTAACTTTGTTCTTGCAATTGACATATATATCAAGTGTTAGGGGAAGACCTTGATTATGAATTTGTGTCAAGGGAAGACATAGTCATGAAAGTCTTCATAGAGTTATCATTTGGTGTTCAAAGAAAAACTTCATCATAGGTTTGAGAAAGCTAGTCAAAAAATATTTATTGAACACTTACTATGCAGCAGGCAGACACAATTCTAGGTTCTGGAGAAGGAGCACCAAACAAAAGAGCAAAAAAATCTCTTCTGTTTGTGGCTTATACTTAGTAAGGATGAGAAAGTCAGACAATAAAGAAATAAGATTAATGGCATGGTATGTTAAACCAATGGGTGCTATGGAGAAAAAATAAAGCAAATTGTGATAAGGAGTGTTTAAATTGATGTAGGGAAGGGAAACTGCAATTTTAGATAGGGCGGACAAGGAAAATTTCACTGAAAAGGTGATATAGGAGGGAAAATATCTGAGAAACAGGATTCTAAGTAGACAAGCCAGCAGTACAGAGGCCCCTGAATTTGTTTTTTGTTTTCAATGATTTTTATTTTTCCATTATAACTCGCTTAAAATTTTCTGTCAATTTTCCAACTGTATAGCGTGGTGACCCAGTTAAGCATACATATATAGATTCATCACCAGTGATTAGACAGAGTTCTTGGTGCTATACAGCAAGGATCTCCTTGCTTTTCCATCCCAAAGGCAATAGTCTATATCTATTAACCTCAGACTCCCAGACCATCCCATTCCCTCCCCCACCCCCTTGGCAAGCACAGGTCTGTTCTCCAAGTCCGTGATTTTCTCTTCTATGGAAAGGTTCGTTTGTGCAGTATATTAAATTCCAGATATAAGTTATATCATATGGTGTTTTTCTTTCTCTTTCTGACTTACTTCACTTTCATCTCTTCCATCCATGTTGCTGCAAATAGCATTATTTTATTTTTTATGGCTGAGTAGTAAGCCACTGTGTATATATACTACATCTTCCTAATCCAGTCATCTGTCAAAGTACATTTGGGTTGTTTCCATGTCTTGGCTATTGTGAATAGTGCTGCAATGAACATGAATGTGCAAGTGTCTTTTTCAAGGAAAGCTTGGTCTAGATATATGCCCAAGAGTGGAACTGCTGGGTCATATGGTAGTTCTATGCATAGTTTTCTAAGGTACCTACATACCATTTTCCATAGAGGTTATACCAGCTTACATTCCCACGAACAGTGCAGGGGGGTTCATTTTTCTCCACACCCCCTCCAGCATTTGTTGTTTGTGTGCTTATTAATGCTGGCCATTCAGACTGGTATGAAGTAGAACCTCACAGTAGTTTTGATTTGCATTTCTCTAATAAATAACCAGTGATGTTGAGCATTTTTTCATGTGCTTGTTGGCCATCTGTATATCTTCTTTGAAGAAATGTCTATTCAGGTCTTTTGCCCATTTTTCAGTTGGGTTGTTGGATTTTTTGCAGTTGAGTTGTATAAGTGGTTTGTATATTTTAGAGATTAAGCCCTTCTCAGTTGCATCATTTGACACTATTTTCTCCCATTCTGTACTGTGTCTTTTTGTTTTCTTTTTGGTTTCAAGTAATTTTTGGGTTGAGTCCTTGGGGTTTTCTACTCATAGTATCATGTCATCTGCATACAGTGACAGTTTCACCTCTTCTCTTCCTATTTGGATGCCTTTTATTTCTTTTGTTTGTCTGATTGCTGTAGCTAGGACTTTCAAAACTATGTTGCATAACAGTGGTGAGAGTGGGCATTCTTGTCTGTTTCTAGATTTTAGTGGGAAGGCTTTCACCTTTTCTGCTTTGAGTTTTATATTTGCTGTGGGTTTGTCATAAATGGCTTTCATTATGTTAAGGTGTGTTCCCTCTATCCCTACTTTGGTAAGAGTTTTGATCATGAATGGATGTTGCACTTTGTCAGATGCTTTTTCTGCATCTACTGAGATGAACATGTGGTTTTTGACTTTTCTTTTGTTAATGTGGTGTATGATGTTGATTTGTATACATTGAACCATCCTTGTGCACCTGGGATGAATCCCACCTGGTCGTGGTATATGATCTTTTTTATATGTTGTTGGATTCGGTTGGCTAAAATTTTGTTGATAATTTTTGCATCTATATTCATTAAAGATATGGCCTATACTTTTCTTTTTTCATGGTATCTTTGTCTGGTTTTAGAATTAAGGTGATGTTGGCATTGTAGAATGTCTCTGGGAGTGTTCCTTCTTCAACCTTTTGGAAAAGCTTAAGGAGGATGGGTATAAGTTCCTCTTTATATGTTTAATAGAATTCACCCTTGAAGCCATCTGGTCCTGGACTTTTATTTGTAGGGAGGGTTTTTATGACATACTCAATTTCATTTCTAGTGATCAGTCTGTTCAGTTGATCTACTTCTTCTTAATTCAGTTTTGGCAGGGTGTAAGTCCCCAGAAAGTTGTCCATTTCTTCTAGCTTGTCAAATTTGTTGGCATACAATTGTTCATAGTATTCTCTCATTTTTTTTTTATTTCTGTTAAATCTGTTGTGACTTCTCCTTTTTCATTTCTTATTTTGTTTCTTTGGTTTTTTTCTCTCCTCTTGTTGAGTCTAGCCAGAGGTTTGTCAATTTTGTTTATGTTTTCAAAAAGCCAGCTCTTGGTTTTATTGATTTTTTCTATTGTTTCTTGAATATCTATTTTATTGATTTCCTCTCTGATCTATATGATTTCCTTCCTTCTGCTGACTTTAGGTTTTTTGGTTCTTCTTTTTCTAATTCATTTAGGTGGTGGGTTAAGTTGTTGATTTGAGATTTTTCTTCTTTTTTGAGAAAGGCCTGTATTGCTAAGAATTTCCCTCTGAGCACTGCTTTTGCAGCAGCACATAGATTTGGAGGTGTTGTGTCTTCATTATCACTTGTCTCGAGGTATTTTTTA
>PVHT021183526.1:6036707-6079063 GCA_004024745.2 Catagonus wagneri | reverse complement strand
CTCTGAGCACTGCTTTTGCAGCAGCACATAGATTTGGAGGTGTTGTGTCTTCATTATCACTTGTCTCGAGGTATTTTTTAATTTCCTTCTTGATTTCCTCATTGACCCATTCGTTTTATAGTAGCATGTTGTTTAGTCTCCATGTAGTGTGTTTTTTCTCATTTCTTTTCCTGTGGTTGATTTCTACTTTCATGCCATTGTGGTCAGAGAAGATACCTGAAATAATTTCTATTATCTTAAAGTTTGTTGAGGTTAGCTTTGTGACCCAGTATGTGATCTATCCTTGAGAATGTTCCATGTACACTTGAGAAGAATGTATATTCTGATTTATTTTTTTTTTGGACGTAATGTCTTGAAAATGTCAATTATGTCTTACTTTTCTATTGTGTCATTTAGGATCACTGTTGCCTTACTGATTTTCTGTCTAGAGGATCTGTCCATTGATGTAAGTGGAACATTAAAGTCTCCTACTATTATGTATTCCCATCAATTTCTGCTTTTATGTCTGATAGTACTTGTTGTAGGTACTCGGGTGCTCCTATATTAGGGGCATATATATTGACGATTGTAACATCCTTTTCTTGAATGGATCCTTTAACCATTAAATAGCGTCCTTCTTTGTCTTTCTTTATGGCCTTCATCTTAAAGTCTATTTTGTCTGATATGAGTATTGCAACTCCTGCTTTCCTGTCTTGTCCATTGGCATGAAATATCTTTTCCTATCCACTCACTTTCAATCTATATTTGTCCTTTGCCCTGAGGTGAGTCTCTTGTAGACAGCAGGTTGTAGTTTTTTTGCTTTTTTATCCATTCTGCCACTCTGTGTCTTTTGATTGGATCATTCAGTCTATTGACATTTAAGGTGATTATTGATAGATATGTATTTATTGCCATTTTAGACCTTGTTTTCCAGTTGATTCTATGTTTCTTTTCCTTTCTTTTTTTGGTTGGATGGTTTCCATTTATTTTATCCTTGAGTGCTTTTCTTTTCAGTTTTTGTGAACTTGATATTCCATTTTGATTTGTGGTTGCCCTGTTCTTTAAGTATGCTTTCTTATATATGCATGCTTTAGCCTGATAGCCATGAAGGTAGTGTTTCCCTTCTATTTTAAATGATATTCTTGCTGGGTAGAGTATTCTTGGGTGCATTTTTTTTTTCCTTTCAGCACTTTAAATATATTGTGCCTCTCCCTTCTGGCCTGTAGTGTTTCTGTAGAGAAATCAGCTGATAGCCTTATGGGGGATCCCTTATAATTAATGCTTTGTTTTTCCTTGCTGCCTTTAGGATCCCCTCTTTATCTTTAATTTTTGCCATTGTTAATATAATATCTCTTGGTGTGGGCCTGTTTGGGTTCAACTTGTTTGGGGCCCTCTGCTTCCTGTATCTTTATGTCAGATTCCTTCAGATTTGGAAAGTTTTCAGACAAAATTTCTTGAAATATATTTTCAATCACTTTTTCTTTTTTTTCTCCCTCTGGAATGCCTATTATGCATAGATTGGCCCACTTTATATTATCCCATAGATCTCTTATGTCACTTTCATGTTTTTTCATTTGGCTTTCTGTCTGCTGTCCTGATTGGGTGATTTCCATTATTCTAGCCTCCATGTTGCTAATTTGTTCCTCTTCATTATTAGTCTGCTCTTTATTGGCTTTAGCTCAGTTTGCATCTCTGCAAATGAGTTTTCTAGCTTTTCTTGACTCCTCCTTATATTTTCTAGTTCCTTTCTAAGGGAATCTGCATTGCTGTTTGTGTCTTCTCTTAAATCCTTGATATTCAGCCTTAATTCCTCAAGTATTTTCACTACCTCCCTTCTGAACTCCATTTGTGTCTGACTGCAGTGGTCTGCTTCATTGTTGACTGCTTAGATGACTTGTCCTGTTCCTTTAACTGGGAATGGTTTCTGAGCTTCTTCATCTTGCTTATGCTTGTCTTTTTCTGTGAGTTCGGGGAAGCCACACTGTAATCTTGTTAGGCTATTTCTAGGCAATGGCATCCCTTTGTATTTTTTGGTGGGCTTACTATTTATTTTTGGTGGAGGTGTTTGAAAATTTGGTGTCTCTTTCTTCAGTGTGAGCAGGCCTTTATCTCCCTGGTGCTCTGTGTGTTTTCAGGGAGAAGGAAGCAATGGATAGGGCCAGCAGTTGGTGCCTGATCACTGAGATCTCAACAGCAAAAAGGACCTGCAGGAAGGTGGCACTGGCTACTCCTATTTGCAAGGCCCTGGCAAGTGATATTGAGCTCTAGGCAGATCTGTCAGGTGTCCAGAGCATTTAGCAGTAGAAGCAGCAGGATGTGTGAGTTCCCCGGTGAGTGAGAGCCACAACAGCTAGTGTTCGATGGCAATGCCCTCCTCTGAGGAGATTGGAACTGAAAGTGGTATCTGTTCAAGGACTCCCAGTGGTAGCGGGCCGTGATCATCTTTAGAGCCGTTGATAACTGTAGTGGTTTGCCCCTACCACCTATAGACCATACATGAAGCAACCCATCTCACTTAACCCACATAGGAGGTGCTCTATAGGCTGTTCCTTATTGCAGAGTTCTGGGAAGTGATAGAGGTCAGGAATATGGGTACTTCCCAGAGCACTTAGCAGTGGGAGCAGCAGGGCTGGTGTGTTCCCAGGAGTGGAAGAGCACCCACAAGTGGTGTTCATTCCCAAAGCCCTCCTCTGTGGTGCCCTTGAGGTGACTGGGGCTGCAGGTGGTGCCTATTCATGGACCTCTAGTGGTGGCATGCCATTCCCACCTCTGGAGCCAGAGATAACTGTGGTGGTTTGCCTCTGCCTCCTGTAGACCATGCAGGAAGTACCTCATCCTGCTTAGCCCCTACAGGATGTGCTGCACAAGGAGCTCTTTGTTACAGGTTCCTGGGAAGGGACAAGCATCTGGGCACTGCCCAGAATATCTGGTAGTGTCAGCTGCAGGGGGGTGTGCTCCTGGGAGAATGAGAGCAACAGCAGGTGGTGTTCCATCCTTATGTCCTTCTCTGTGGTGCCCTAGAGGTGGTTGGGGCTTCAAGTGATTTTTATTTAGGTATCCCCTCTGATGGTGGGCCACTCCCATCTCTGGATTCAGGGATAACTGCAGTGGTTTGCTCCCACCTGCTTCAGACCACCAGAAAGCACCCTGTCCCACTTAGAACATGCAGGTGATGTTGCACCAGCTGCTCCTAATTGTACCAACTTGGTAGGGGACAGTGAACAAGTGTCTGGGTGCTCCCTGATCATTTGGCAGTGGCAACTGCAGGACGGGTGTGTTCCCAGGGGAATGATAGCCACAGTGTCTGGTGCTTGGTAGGCCCCATGTCGCACTTAGCCCCCTGATGCCCTTAGCACACACTAGAGATATCTGGCCGCTGGTAGCCTGCACAAAAAGTGCCCAATCTCCTCTATACAAGCAAGAGTCTTAAGGATGGCTTTGCTGGAGCCGCCCGGACCATGGCGGTCTAGCAAGCAGCCTCTGGATGCTGGCAGTTTGCCCTTGAGTCACCCAGCCCTCTGCAAGACTGCCTCCAGCTGCTGGTGGTTTGCACTTTAGCCGCATGGCCCTCTGAGCTGACTCTGGTGCAAGGAGTTTCCTGTGGTGGTCAGCCCCGCCTCCTCTCATCCTCCCCAGAAATGGAGCCTTGCCTTGCCTGTGGGTCCAGACATTCTCCCAGGTTTCCTCTGTCCTGGCCTTCTACTCCCCAGCCCTTAGAGTATCACTCCCCTGCCTGTGGTGCACTGTTCCTTAGCCCCTTAGGCAGTCTCCATACTACCAACCCCTGCCCTTTCCAGGGGACTGACTTCCTAAGCCTAAGTCTCAGCTCCCAGCCCCACCCAAGCGTCTCAGGCTGTAGTGTCTGTGCCGGTGTTCAGATGATCTGTGAGGCTCTCGCTCTACTTTTCCATTCTCAGTCCAGCTGCTGAGCTTTTCTCTGTGGCGACTTTGAGGTCCCTCCAGCTCAGCTGATCTTTCTGTCGGTTAGGTGGCTTCCCAGGGTATGGATTCCTTTTCTCCTTCACAGCTCCCTCTCTGGAATGCTGGTGCCATCCTGATTCCTTCTCTCTCTCTCTCTGTCTTTTTTTTCTGTTATTCTACCCAGTTATGTCAAGAGTTTCTTGCCCTTTTTGGAGGTTAAGTTCTTCTGCCAGCATTCAGTTGATGTTCTGTGCAAGTTGTTTTACACTTAGATGTGTATTTTTGATGTGTTTTTGGGAGAGGTTGAGCATGACCTCTTACTCCTCCACCATCTTGCCGCCTCTCCTGAATTTGGACCATCTTGCATGGCCAAAGAACAGCAAGATGGCAAAAAGCATCTTAAGTACAGTAATCAATAGAATAGGGGAAAATACACTGGATCCCCAAATCAGGTAAGACTTCACAGGCCTTTGTAAGTTCTTCAACTTTTACTGTAAAATGACACACCATCAGAGGTTTTGAGCTATGGAGTGATAAGACTAACGTTAGGTTTCAATAGGATCATTTTACTGAGGAGTTAATAATAAATGGCAGTAAAGAAAAAGACATGGCATATTTAGGAATTAAGTAATTCAGAGTGGCTCAGAGTTATTCTATGAGTGTGTTGTAGTGGGTCCTAAACTGGTAAGGGATGTGGAAACTGGATAATGATGGACCATGATCTCTTTGGCAATAATTTTGAACTTTTCTATATATGACAGATGCTAACTCAGGGATAGCATTTTGACATTTGTATTTCAGAGAGCACAATCATATGGCAGTTCTTTCCTCTCCAGGAGAGAAATAACAACGAGGTAAAGGAAAGAGTTAAAAGGCTCTGATTGTTAAGATTTTGTTCAGCTGTGAATGAAGATCAAATATAACAGCTACTAAAAAGGAAGTTGAGCATTTTTTAATGTTATCAAAATGGTTCCCCACTTGCCAAGGATCTAGGTTTTTTTCTCTGTTGTTGTTCAACATCCTCAATGATGGGCATTTATGTTTTGGTCCAAAATGATTGTTCCATTCCATCTATCACATATGTATTCTAGCCTGAAGAAAGAAAGAAAAAATGAGAAAAGCATGTCATCCCTTTTAAGGACATAGTGAGAAAAGTTTGCTCATACCATTCATTGCTTATTATGGTGAATGGGTCAGAATTTAGCCTCAGGATGACCACATCTGGCTGAAAAAATGCTAAGAAGTTTAATTATTATTCTGGTAAGATATGCATTTCAATAAAATTCAGGATTTCTCTTGCTGAGGCGAAAAAAAGGATATTGGGGAAGTTATTAGACTCTACAGCAGAAGCTGTTACAATAGTCCAGGTGAGAGATGCTCAATGTCTGATCTCAACTGGTGGCTCTGCATATAGATAATAGCAGTAGATTTAAGAGACAAAATGTTTAAAAGGGAAATCAGACTTGCTGAACAATTGAATCTATGAATGGTAAACGAGCTACATCTAATCTAAGATTTCTGGTTTGGAAATTGACTTTATGACAGGGCCATTAAGTGAAACAGGGGGATTCCACTGGAAAGAACTAGTGTATATAGAATATAAGTTTGGTTTTGTACAGGTTGTATTTGAAATTCTTTATGAAAGTCAATATCTAGAAGACATCCTTATTATATTGCTTTTTTTCAGAAAAGAATGTAAACCACAGAACACACATTCTTTATAATAGTACCATTTGAGTTGCTGAACTCATTTGTCCTTCAGCCCTGGAAATTGCTCTAGGAAATATATTTCTATTTACTTAAGAGCTACCTGTTATTTTATACTTGACCCTTCTGCCATTTGCTAGCATATAAGCATAGGTTACTTACTCACTCTAACCAGTTTTATTTTATTTTAGAGAGGAACGATGTTAATAAAATGCCTTAAAGTCTGACCTCTCTTCTTTCACATTTCCTGTGGTAATTATCCATTCAAGAAGGCTCACCTCTAGAAAGAAGCATCTTTCAGAAATCAATACAAAGGGAAAAGCAAACAATTGTGTAATAGCATTTCTGCCAGTCCTCTCTGTCAACAGAGATGCTTAGATCACAAAGGTCAGTTGGTTTTAGAGGGACTAGGGATTGCTGTTATAAGTAAAAGCCCAGAAGCATATAAATAGTTGCCTGCACTTGCCTCTTGGCCTTCCCAGTTTTCATCTTTCCAGAGGCTGCATCCTGAAAACATGAAATAGCCCAAGAAATAAACTTTGAAAAATAAATGGTTAAGTGCAAAGTGCTTAAACTAGAGGGGCATTAATAAGTTTGAGAAAAAAAAAATGAGACCAATTGTTGATCTCATTGTGATCACCTCACTATAGAATGCAATGCAGTTCTGCTGCTACTACTGAAAATTATTACCATTTTTGTTTTGCTGTTTTTATCAGGTTTCAGAGCAAATTTCTTTTACCTAAAAATTCAGGATTGAAAGATAGTAACTGGGTAAACAGATGAGAAATTACTTTGCATTAATGATTGTATATACATTCAACTCATTTAATTCTTATATTTAACTTGAGTAGAAATTACTCAAATTTTACAGATGAGGAACCTGGATTTTAAATGACTATGCCACATTCACAGAACTAGAAAATGAAGAAGTAAGGATTTGAGCCCAGGCCTATCTTACTTCAAATCTTCCCAGTGTTTCCCACTTCACCATGATGCTCATGTGGATCTCACCTTCACTGAACAAAGTGTACTTTATATGCTATATTGTCTCAATTCTCAATGTCTTGTGTAATATGCAATGACAATTATTTTATATGTTGACACTACTAATTTTATTCTACTGTCAAATCAGGGTACACAGGTCATAGATCCCTTTCCTAGAACACAAGTCTGTTGTGTACTGCATTAAGTTTTGAGTGATGACTCTATCAATTCAATCATTCATTTATTCATTTATAGTCATAGAATAACTACTATAATATTGTCACATAGTAAGGGGGTGTAAGGATGAATGAAGCACAGTGCCTCACTGCAAGGACTCTACAATACAGTGGGAAGAACAAACAGACAAGAAGATAATGGAAATATCTGAACATAGAAATGTGTGGATAAGGAGTTGCAGGAGAACCGAGGATGAGACAAGCCTGGTATGACTTTAAGGAAAATTTCACAAAAGGGAAACAAATATGCATAAGCATAGTAGTTTCAAACACAAGTTATATAGAGTCAAACTGCTTGGGATCAGGGGTGTTTCTGCCTCTTTCTTAGCTGGAAGATCTTAAGAAATTTGCTCAACTTCCATCAGGCTCAGTTTCATTATCTCTAAAATGAAAAACATAATGGTTCCTAGCACATAGGGTTACTGAAAAAAGTAAATTAAATAATTCATGTGAAAGTATTTTTCAGACTACCTAACAGAAAGAACACTCATTAAATATTAGCTAATATTACTGTGTAACACAGTGTATCTATGCTTTCATTATTTAATAAGCATATTGTCTAGTATGGTAAGTGGAAACTCTGGTTAATTAAGTATTCTAGTTAATATTTATATTTCATTTGCAAATTTACAATTTTCTAAAATTTAAAATATTGAAGATGACTTCTGCTTCAGGGAAGATTGAGTAGACCTTTACTGTGTTCCTAATATCAGATACAACTAAAAACCTTGGAGATTATATAAAACAAATGTAACAAGACTGAAAGGTAGAGAAAAGAAGGCAGACCAGATAGAGACCCTGGGACCCAAGAAACTACACAGGAGTGAGTTTCCCTTTCATTTGCTTTTTACTTTATATATCCCAGACTTGGAGGTGGAGAAGCCAGAAAATTGGAAACACCAGTAGGTAGAGGAAAAAAAAAAAAAAAAGCCTCAGCAGGAGACTGCTCTCTCTGACATGAGACTTGGGAGGGGCAAGACTAGAAAGATGGAAAAAATTTAAGATAATAACTGCTTTTGCCTGGTCAAATATCACAGAAATTATGATGTCCCCTACACCCATGTCAGCAAAGGCCAAGAAGGGCTCCTGGACTTTTACCTTCACAAAGATCTAATGACTATCCTTCTCAAGTGTGTCTACCCCACACATTGCTTGCCCCTGCCTCTGACATTTGTGTGAGAGAAGGATGAATAAGAGCCTGGGATATTCGGTCTCACTAGGCAAGAACAAGGCCCTCAACTCTGCACAGGCAGTTGAGGCCAATAGTGATAATGGACTTAATATCTCCACACAGTAGTAATGAGGTGCTCCTGTTCCTCCCCATTGGAATGATATTGGGTGGAGCAGAGCGGAATACCAGGATTTGATGTCTGCCTGGTGATAATAAAGCCACCTTCCTCCAATTCCTCCTTCCTCTTCTGGCAGTGAAGGCCAAGTAGAAATACTGGTGAGACACTCCTACCCTTCCTAGACAAGGAGACATTAGTGGGCCTAATAAAAGGAGATTTGGAACTTCTGCCCTTCTTTAGCAGTAATGCAAAGCCTTCTCTTGCTAGAGCAGTGTCAGAGGAAGTCAGCTAAAATGGAAGGTTTAAGTAAAATCCAGTCTTCTAACATAGAACCCAAAATATCCAGTTTTAATGAAAAAAATTACTCATCAGGAAGATCTCAAAATGAATGAAAAAAATAGATGTCAACAGCAAGATAACAGATATTAGAATTATCTGACGATGATTTTAAAATAAGCCTTAAAAAAGTATTTCAAGAAACAATTATTAATGCACTTGAAAAATGTAAAGTATTAATAAATAATTAGAAAATCTCAGTTAAGTCTATAAAAAAGGATTAAAATGGAAATTTTGGAAGTGGAAAATACAGAACAAAAATGTATAAACTCAATACATGGGCTTGACAATGGATTACAAAGATGGAAGAATGAGTGAACCTGAACATGGAACAATAGAAAGTACCCAAAATAAACAGCAGGGAGAAAAATAAACAGAGTATCAAAATGGAGAGACTATTAAAAAAAGTATGATTCAAATCATTGGAATCTCAGAAGGAGAGGAGACAGAGTCCAGTGCTAAAAATAGTAATAGATTGGAAGATTTGGCAAAGTTATAAACCTACAGCTGAGTGAATGCCATGCAGGCTAAACCCAAAGACATCTAAACCAAAGCTTATAATAGTTAAACTTCTGAAAACAAAAAAGAGGGGGAAATAAAAACACTGAAATCCATAAGAAATAAAACCTTTCCTATAGGGAAAATCCATTCTAATAATTGCAAACTTCTTATCAGCAAGTATGGAGGCCAGAAGATATGGCACAATATTTTTCAAGTGCTAAAAAAAAAAAAAAAACAGAATCCTGTATCTAGTGAAAGAATCATTCATGAGTGAAGGTAAAATTGAGACATTCATGGATGAAGAAACTAAGAAAACTTGTTGTTAACATACCTAAAGAACAGCTAAAGCAATTTCTCTACACAGAAAGGAACTGTAAAGGGATTCATGAAACATAAAGTAGGACCAACGAATAAGGAAAAGTAAAAATATGGTAAATACAATACATTTTCCTTTGCTCTTGAGTTTTCTAAATTGTTTGATGGTTGAAGCAAAAATTGGTACTCTGGCAACGTGGCTTTAAATGTATGTAAAGGAAATATTTAAGACATTATATTATAAATGGAGGAGAGTAAAAGGAATTAAGTGGAGGTAAGATTTACTTCACTCAAGCCAGCAAAATAATGACAAATGTTAGATTAATGAAAGTTATGTATCTATTATATAATAAAGTAACCATCAAGAAATCCTACAAAAATACATATTCAAAAACTCTACAATTAAATAAAAATGGATTTCTATATGTTCAAGAAACCCACAAGCAGGCAAGAAAAAAAAAGAAAAAAGAAAAGGAAGAAAGAAAAGGAAAATGGGGAAACAAAAAAGAAGTTAGCAAAGAGAAAACAAAATAACAGGTATAAGTACCAACATATCAATAATTAATTTACAAAAGGATGATCTAAACATAGATCTGACAGAGACTGACAATGTATGGGAAAATATCAACTGTCTATTGGAAACTAATTGCAAATTAAACAAAATAGACAAGTTGGATGTAAAGAGATTGAAAAAGGTATATCATACAAAAATTAACCAAAAAGTTCCCAACAGTGTCTACATAAATACCTAGTAAAACTGACTTCAGATCAAAGATTATGAGACACAGAGAAATACAATATAGTATAGAACAGTCAATCCATTAAGAAGACACAGCAATCCTAAAAGCTTAAACACCAAACAACAGAGCTGCAAATAATTTGAAGAACTGATAGAACTGAAAGGAGAAATAAATCAAATATTAAAATTGTAAAGTTCAGCATTCCTCTTTAAAAAATAGAGATAACTAGACATGAATCAGCAAGGACATAGAGGAACCCAAAAGTACCATCAACCACTGATAACCAATCAGCTACAATATTCTACCCAACCACAACAGAATACATATTATTTTCCAGTGCCTATGAAACATGTATCAAGATAGATCAATTGCTGAGCCATACAATAAACCTAATTTTAAAAAAAAAACTGAAATCATACACAATTACACAATCTCTAATTACAGTTGAATCAAACTGAAAAGCAGTAACATAAAGATAACAAGAAAATTTCCAAAGCCTTAGAAACTGAGAACACATCTCTAAATAACCCACAGGTCAAAGTAGTTCCAAGAAATACTTTTACAGCACTAAGCATACATTAGAAAACAGGAAAATTGTCTAATCAGTAATCCATATTTTCACCTCAAGAGTCTCCAAAATTATGTGTAAAATAACCCAAGTCAACTGGAAGGGAATAGTAAAGATAAGAAATATTCCAAGATGAAAACAAAAAAAAAAAAAAAAGAGAGAGAGAGAGAGAAAGAAAGTCAGTGAAACAATGAGCTAGCTCTCTGAAAAGATACGTAAAATTGACAAACAGCAAGACTCACAAAAAAGAGAAAACACAAATTTGTAGTATCAGGAAGGAAATGAGAACTGTCACTAACAGACCCTGCAGACATCTAAACAATAATTATATAATATTACAGAGGACTTTATATAAATTTGAAAAGTCAGATGAAATGAGCCCATTCCTTGAAGAGTACATTACCACAAATCATCCAAGATAGATCATTTTAGATTTTTGCTTCCATTATAGCTGGTTTACAGTTTTCTGTGAATTTTCCAACTGTAGAGTGTGGTGACTCGGTTACGCATGTGTAGATTCATCAAAGTGATTAGACATATTTCCTAGTGCTATACAGCAGGCTCTCCTTGCTTTTCCATCCCAAAAGGCAAATGTCTACTATTAACCCCAGACAATATTAACCCCAGACTCCCATACCATCCCACTCACTCCCCCATCCTCTTGGCAACCATAAGTCTGTTCTCCAAGCCCATTTTTCTTTTCTGTAGAAAGGATCATTTATGCAGTATATTAGATTCCAGATATAAGTGATATCATATGGTATTTGTCTTTCTGACTTACTTCACTCAGTATGAGGGTCTCTAATTCCATCCATGTTGCTGCAAATGGCATTATTTTATTCTTTTTATGGCTGAGTAGTATTCCATGGTGTATATATACCACATCTTCCTAATCCAATTATCTGTGTCAATGGTCATTTGGGTTGTTTCCATGTCTTGGCTATTGTGAACAGTGCTGCAATGAACATGCGTGTGCAAGTGTTGTTTTCAAGGAAAGTTTGGTTCAGATATATGCCCAAGAGTGGGATTGCTGGGTCATATGGTAGTCCTGTGCTTAGTTTTCTAAGGTACCTACATACCATTTTCCATAGTGGTTGTACCAGCTTACATTCCCACCAAGAGTGCAGCAGAATTTCCTTTTCTCCACACCCCCTCCAGCATTTGTTGTTTGTGTACTTATTAATGCTGGCCATTCTGACTGGTGTGAAGTGGTATCTTGTGGTAGTTTTGATTTGCATTTCTCTGATAATCAGTGATGCTGAGCATTTTTTCATGTGTTTGTTGGCCATTTGCATATCTTCTTTAGAGAAATGTCTATTCAGGTCTTTTGCCCATTTTTCAATTGGGTTGTTGGCTTTTTTGCTGTTGAGTTGAATAAGTTGTTTGTATAGTTTAGAGATTAAGTGCTTCTCAGTTGCATCATTTGACACTATTTTCTCCCATTCTGTAAGCTGTCTTTTTGTTTTCTTTTTGAATTTCCTTTGCTGTGCAAAAGCTTGCCAGTTTGATTAGGTCGCATTGGTTTATCTTTGCTTTTATTTCTGTTGCATTGGGAGACTGACCTGAGAAAACATTTGTAAGGTTGATGTCAGAGAATGTTTTGCCTGTGTTCTCTTCCAGGAGTTTAATGGTGTCTTGTCTTATATTTAAGTCTTTAAGCCATTTGAATTTATTTTTGTGCATGATTCATTTTAGTAACACTGTAATCAATTAAATTTAATTCATAACTGAAAAACTCCCCAAAAGGAAATCTATAGGCTCAAATGGTTACATTGGAGAATTCTACTAAATATTTTTTAAAGAATTAATATTAATTCCACACATTTTTTCCAGACAATAGAAGAAGAGAGACCACTGACCATGTCATTTTATGACACTAGTATTATCCTGATGTCAAAAGCAAAAAAAGCATTAAAAGGAAAACTACAGATCAATATATTACTTACATCTAGATGCAAATATTCTTAATAAAATATTAGCAAACAAAATTCAGCAGCGTATAAAAAGAATTACATACCACAACCAAGTGGGACTTATTCTAAGCGTGAAAATCTAGTTCAGTATTTGGAGATCAGTTGATAAAATCCACCAGTCTTAGTTCAGGCTGCTATAGCAAAACTACCATTGGCTTGGTGTCTTAAACAACAAATATTTATTTTTCACAGTTTGGGAGGCAGGAAATCTGTGATCAGGGTGCCAGGATGATCAGGTTTTGGTGAGAGCCCTTTTCTGGTTTGCAAACTACCATCTCTCCTTGCATCTTCATATGGCAGAAAGAGAGGGCAGGGTGCTTGCTGGGGTCCCTTTTAAAAGGGTACTAATCTCATTCAGGAGGGCTCCACCCATATAACCTAATTATTTCTCAAAAGTTCCACTTTCTAATATTCTGAGTGTTAAGACTTCTACACATGAATTGGGGGAAGATTCAAACATCATTGCGCCATCATATAAACACACTGAAGAGGGATAAAAATCATATGATCATATCAATCAAACCAGAATACACATTTGAAAAGAATAAATCCACTTATGATAGAAACTTTCAGAAAAGTAGGATTAGAGAACTTCCTAAACTTGATAAATTATGTCTACAAAGCATCTCCAGCTAACATTATTATTAATGGTGAAAGAATGATAAAACATTCCTTATTTACAGAAGACAAAACTGTCTATGTAGAACATCCCAAAGAATCTACAAAATAATCCTTTTAAGTGAATAAATGAGTAAAGCAATGTCATAAGATAAAAGGTAAGCATCAGTTGAACTACACTAGCATCTATGAACTACACATAACACGGGCATCAAAATTAAAATATAATACTATTTATAATTGCTCAGTAAGACATGTAATACTTAGATGTAAATCTAACAAAATCTCTATGGGACTTATAAATACTACAATTCACTGATTAAAAAAAATCCCAGAAGTTCTAAATAAATGGAGAGACATTTCATGTTTATGCACAGGAAGACTCAACAGAGACGTGATAATATCAATACCACAGGATTTTTGTGAGGATGAAATAAATGATGTTTACAGGTACTTAACAGACCTCCTAACCTGTAGTTAATATTACTGAATGCTCTAGTTTTTCCTGTGTTCTTCTCAACAGTGATAACCAGAGCTGTGTGACTTTATCATTTGAGAACTTCTTGCTTCTCCAAATTTCCCCGTCTGTCTGTCTGTCTATCTATCTATCTATCTATCGTTTTTTTTTTTTTTTTTTTTTCTTTTTTTCTTTCTTTTTTTTTTTTTTTTTTTTTTGTCTTTTTAGGGCCGCTCCTGTGGCATATGGAGGCACATGGAGGTTTCCAGGCTAGGGGTTGAATCAGAGCTGTAGCTGCTGGCCTACACCACAGCCACAGCAATGCCAGATCCGAGCTGCGTCTGCAACTTACACCCCAGCTCATGGCAACGCTGGATCCTTAACCCACTGAACAAGGTCAGGGATCTAACCTGTGTCCTCATGAATGCTAGTCAGAGTCGTTTCCGCTGAGCCACAATGGGAATTTGCTATCTATATATTTTTTTTAATTTAGGGCCACTTCCTATATTTGAAACAATGTAAAGAAGCATTATTCCAATGCCTAGTAGCCAGCGTTTGCACTGCTCACCATGGAAACAAAGGCCAGTCACTTCACCTCTGTTAGCTTTACTCTTCTTGTATGCAAATGATAATAATGGGATAAGGTGTGGATTAAATAAGATAGCACTGATCCCAATATATACATATAATGATCACAATATTGTAACAAACCTCCCTTCTTTCAATTTTTTAATATTCCATCTTGCCCCAAGGTACTAGACCACCACAAGTAAGATATCCAAATATGATTTCACTTTAGCACTTCAGTAACTGATTCTCCATGGACTTACACCTTAGAAATACCAGGTTATAGTTTTTTTTAATTCCACTGTGCTAAAGTGTCAGTATCTTTATATATTATTATACAGATGTAAGCAAAAGAAATCAGCAAACAAGAGGCTTGATTTAATTTTATGTATTTTCATCACAAGCAGTTTTCAAAATTCAGTGTCATAAGCCTTTTTCATGAATGAAAGTTTGATATTTGTATGAAAGGATATCATTGCCAGTGATTTTAAAACGAGTTATATGACTCTGTGGTATGTTGCAAAAAAGGGGGAAAAATAAATAGATGCATAAATACTGAATTAAATAAATAGCAAGGATAGCCCTAAGTGTAGAAAGAGAATATAGATGGAAAAAAGCTGAATAAAATTATTAAAAAAATAAAAGGAAAGCACTTGAAGCATTTCACAACTTCTTGTTGTTCCTCGTAAGATTGATATGTGGTATTAATCGTAACTACCAATCACTGAAGCTTCATTCAAATACATAAGTCATAGAGGAGATAAAAAATTTAGTATTTGCTTGTTTCTCATATTGAGTTACTTCCTAATGTTAGTGGCAGAGGAATTATCGTGATCAAATGAACACATTTATGTGCACCTGTGTAATTTAAGTGAGACATTAAATCACAATAATGTAAACAAGCATGTGCCCTTTGTTAGAAACTTCCTGGGAAAACTGTCAACCAGCACTTTATTGCTGCTCTGAGAAATGTGCTTGCTGCTCCAGTGAGCAGCTGCCTCCCTCCAGAACTTCTCTGATAGGACTGGCCATGACTTTCTGCTAAGATACCAAGACCCATCACCTCATTTTTAGTGCGTAGCTTCAGGTTGTGTTATGGACACAGAGACTTAAATTATTGATTATTTTGTCCAGTTAAAATCCACTTTGTACTTTCACATCTGTTCTCAACTTCTTTTTCCTTATTCAAAAATCAAATAACTGAGAAGAAATATACATGGTTTACATATTTAGGCTATGCCTATAATTATGATTTAATTTGATCTTCTATACAAACTTAGTCTAAAAACTGATATGAAATATTAGTTAAGAAGCACATCTTAAAGAGATTTGTTCATCTAGGATAGTGCTGTCATGTAGATGTATAATCTAAACCATGCATTTAAATTTTTCCTGTAGCTGTATTTCAAAAATAGTAAAAACAAACAAACAAACAGGTATTTTAGAGTCTCAGAACATCTCAAAGAGGAATAAGTCTCATTTTAATTGCTTATGTGTGCGTAACGGCTACCACATTGGAAAGCACAGACCTAGGCTAAAGTCTAAATAAAAGCTTAAGGGTATAGAATTCTGAGAAAGACTGTGGGGAATTTCTGAACAACTGCAGACAACCACAGTCTTAAGTTGATAATTTTAAAAATGTTTGGAACAATGATTTTTAGTATTCAGAGGCAGAGATTAAGTATAAAGTATGTGGATGGGAAGAAGTTTATAGTATTTAGTAGATTAAGTTTTAAAGTTAATGATTTATCAGGATGACAGAGAAGGAGGCAATCAGGCTGAGCTGTGAAAAATAATTCATGTCTCTGAATTTGCAACTCAATAATATCAGAGTTAAAATTAGAACTGAACTGAATTAAATTTTCCTGGTTATCTTCCATACACCATACATTTGGGAATATAAAGATAGATGAGGATGACAAAATTCCTGTTCTTAAAGGACTCTACCCACAATAAAGTGGGTAGAGAATGTGACCTATTTGAAAAGGATGATTTAAAATGAACGAAAGCAAAACCTAAGTCCAAAAAAATTTAATTCATGAACATTGCTAGTTTTTAAAAATGAATTAAAATGACAGCAGAAAAAAGTTCCATTTCCCTGTTTTTAAGGATAAAAAGTTACTATTTATATTGAGACAAAAACATTTTATTTGTGGATATCTGTTTTAAATAAATAACCTGATATGTAGCAAAGATATATCTAAATATGCTTTTCACATATATCTTTATTTTTAAATTCACATATTTGTAAGATGATTTGTTTTATAAATTATATTATTTCCTCATGAGAGAAACAAAGCAGTTCAAAGAGACCTTAAGGAAAAATAGAAAATAGTTATGATGCTTTGTGAATAAAATATGATACAAAATTATAGATATATTATTATTTCAAGTATATAAATATTACCTAGAAAATACATTCAAGTATATATGTCAAATTATTAATAGTATTATATCTAGGTCATTTATTTCTATTTCTAGTTTTTACTTTTTAACTGTTATAAAACAGTAGTTTTAATTTCATAATAGCCAATAAGGCTAATCTCATCACAAAGAAAAATAAAACATTGGACTTGAATTCATAAAAATTAAAAACTTCTATTAATAAGTATCAGAAAGTAGAAGGAAAAAAAACCTGTATAAACTGTATGTGACAAATATTACAAAAAGTTAATACCCCTACTGTACAAAATTTCACACAGATAAATTAAAACAAGAATTAAAGAAAAGAATACAAATCAAAGCAAAGGAAAACAACTCACAAGGAAATCAACCCTACTGAAAACCAAATTAATGGGAATTTAATCGTGAGATATCATTTTCAAGTATTAATCTAGAAAGTATAATTTTTAATTGTGAATATATGTTATTATAAGGCATTTTATATAAAAATCAATTTTATTGATTGCTGTGGAAATACAAGCTGGAATCAACTTTCTAGGATATAGTCTGACAATACTACTTGTGTAGGAAATCTTATCTTTACTATCTTCGAACTAGGATTTTAATGTGAAGGAACTTATTCCCATTCTTTACTATTTTTAATTAAAAAGAAAATATTTAAATGTTAAAAGTCTAATTTCAGAGTATATAATGGTATTTTTAATTGTTATCTACTCATAGAAAATGATGTTTTCTAATAATATTAGAAACTTCTACTCGATAAACAATACCAGAAAAGCTGTTTATTCACAGTTAATATAGCAGCAATGACCACTCAGATTTTTAAATAAGTAATCCCAAAATATCAAAATTATAAAATAGTTGTTACTATACTGGATTTTTTGCCAACCATCTGTACAATGAAATGGCTTCAGTATTTTCATTAATGTTTTACACCAGTAGAATTGTATTCCAATATTTATGACACTAAAGCTAATGATAAGTATTTATAAGCCTTTTTGAGGATTTCTTGAAAGCAAAAGGCAAAAAGTTGTATAACATGTGGCCATATCCATCCTGGTGTGGAAAAATGGTTAAAATAACATAAAAAACAGTATGTAAAATGCATTTTGATCATTAAATATGGTTAGGAGATGTAGAGCATCACAGCTGAAAATTTGAAGAAGTTTTGGAACAAATTACTTGAGGGAGAGATGTTTGTTATCGATAGCTGGATTAAAGAAATTTCTACAGTCCTTGAATTATGCTAGATTTAACTACTGATATTTATAAATTTTATATACTTTGGACTTTGGATATTAAGCCCTTATCGGATATATGCTTTGCAAATATTTTATCCTATTGCTTAGGCTGCCTTTTCATTTTGCTGATGGTTTTCTTTGCAGCTTTTTAGTTTATGTAGTTCATTTTTGTCTTTGTTGCCTTTGACTTTGGAGTAAAATCCAGGAAAATAACTGGCAAGACAAATGTCAAAGAAGTTACTCCTATGTTTTCTTCTAGGAATTTAAAGATTTCGGGTCTTAAATTTGTCTATAATCCATTTTGAGTTGAATTCAGTATATAGTGTAGGGGTCCAGTATCATTCTTTTGCGTGTAGCTGTCTGGCTTTCACACAACCATTATTGGAAACACTGTCCTTTACCCATTCTATTTTCTTGTCTCTTTTGTTATCAATTAATTGACCATATGCCATGAGTTTATTTTTGCACTGTTTACTCCATTGTTTGTCTGTTTTTATGCCAATATCATATCGTTTTTATTATTATAGCTTTGTAATACAGTTTGAAATCAGGAAATGTGATGCCTCTAGCTTTGTTCTTCATTCTCAGTATTGCTTTGGCTCTTAGAAGTCTTTTGTGGTTCCATGCAAATTTTAAGTTTTTTTTTCTATTTCAGTGAAACATTCCATTGGAATTCTGATCATGATTGCAATAAATCTGTAGATTGCTTTAGGTAGTATGAACATTTTAAAAATATTAACTTTTTCAGTCTGTGAGCATGGAATATCTTTCCATTTGTTTGTGTCTTCTTCAGTCTTTTTCACCAATGTCTAAAAGTTTTCAGTGTACAGATCTTTCACCTACTGGGTTAAATTTATTCCTAGGTGTTTTATTTTTTAAATGGAATTGTAATTAGTATTGTTTTGTTTTTGTTTTTTTTTTGTCTTTTTGCCTTATTTGGGCCGCACCCATGGCATGTGGAGGTTCCCAGGCTAGGGGTCTAACAGGAGCTGTAGCTGCTGGCCTTCGCCACAGCCAAAGCAACGCGGGTTCAGAGCCGCATCTGCAACCTACACTACAGCTCATGGCAACACCGGATCCTTAACCCAATGAGCAAGGCCAGGGATTGAACCCGCAACCTCATGGTTTCTAGTCGGATTCACTAACCACTGAGCCACAATGGGAACTCCTAATTAGTATTGTTTTTTTAATTTCTCTTTCTGATATTATTTATTAGTGTACATAAATATAACTTATTTTTGTATATTGACTTTGTATCCTAAAACATTGCTGTATTCATTTATTCTTTTAACCATTTTTTTTTGTTGAAGTCTTTAAGAGTTTCTATATATAATACCATGTCATCTGAAAATAGATACGATTTTACTTTTTCCTTTCCATTTTGGATGACTTTTTCTTTCCTAATGTTCTGACTAGGACTCCTAGTACTATGTTGAATAAAAGTGGTAGGAGTGGGCATCACGGACTTATTCCTTAATTTAAAAGACAAATTTTGAGCTTTTCATGATGAGTATGAAGGATTATAGAACTTCTCTGTGAAGAATTATAGAACTAATGATGACTTCTGTTGTCATTTTTGTGCTTGATCGTATTTATTAAGTTCTTTATGATAAGAAATGAAATGATATTAATAGATAGAATTAACTCAGTTGTTTCCAGTACTTGCTATTCCATATTAGTATACACATGATATCAGCTATTATTTATGTAAAAGCAAATAAATATGAAGATTATCACTATTTGTTATACAGTGGCGGCCTGTGTAAAATGGAAGAGTACTCCCCACGTATTGAAACTTTTTCTTTTTAATAGCCACACCCAAGGCATATAGAAGTTCCCAGGCCAGGGATTGAATCTGAGCCACAGCTGCGACCTATGCTGCACCTGTGGCAATGCCAGATCCTTTTACCCACCACACCGACCCAGGGATCAAACCTGTGTCTCTGCAGTGACCTGAATCACTATAGCTGGATTATCAGCCCCTTGTGCCACAACAGGAACTCTTGAAAGTTTTTTTTTACTCTACTATGTGTTTGGCAGTTAAATTTATTCCTAGGTCACCCCACAGGGAAAAACCAGAACAATCTGGGACAGTTTCTGGGGGCAAGAAATACGCAATGGATTGGAAGAAGGTAGTTATAAATACTGGATAGAACCATGTGACCAGTTTCACTAAAGAAGGCTGTAATAATTATGAATATTTCTACCTTTTATATGAATATGTTTGCATATGTATTAACCAAATATGGCTGTGTTTGCTCCTCTCTTATTCCTTTATCATTTATTTCAATATTTCAGATGTAGGAAATCAAAAGAGAAGAGTAAAGATCACCTAGAGACTACATATCCTTCTCTCAGAATGATTAGCATAGTTTTGATTGCATATGGGATATTTGTATCATGTTAGCAGAAATATGACTCTGTTATATCTTATTTGGAGAGTCATTATGATTTTAAGAGATTTTCATGGATGAACTCTGATGGCTTTTAATGTATCAAATGAACATTTTGAATTTGGTTCCCAGATTTCTCTTTCTAGTATGTCCCCAATTAGTGTAGACTACAAGGAATATTCTCTTTAAAATATTGAAAGACAGAGGAAAGTAGTCATTTTGTGGCATAAATATTACTATTGCCCAGTAATTTAATCAAACAGTAAGTTAGATGCTGCTGTGAAGGGATTGTGCAGATGTGTTTGAACTGACTGCAAATTAATCAAAAAGGAGATTATCCTGGTTAGGTCTGATTTAACCCATTGGGAGGTATTTAAAAAAGCGCTTAGGCCTTTCCTGAGTTAAGAGAACACTGCTTGTGGACAATGAATTTCAGCTTGGAATACCATACTGCTTGTGAATTTCCCTTTCTGATTGCCTGCCTTAAAGTCTTAGGGCTTATTTTCTCAAATATGTATGTATATCCTACTCTTCTTACTACTTTATGCTTCTCTGGTTAAATCCTGACCAATAGAACCTACATTAGGAAAGGTCTCTAGTCAAATTACTTCCTTGCTGTCATGTGGGTCACAAAGTCAACAGCATCAATAACATAAAGCCTATTAACCCAGGTTTACTATTTTTTTTTTTAGATGCATCTTTCAGTCTCAGGTTCAAATTCACAGGTTCTCTATGGAGTTTTTCTAAGCTTCAACATAAATTTGACTCATCACTTGTTTCTGTTGCAGAACAGTATCTAGTCTTAATTAGAAATATTATCTCTAGTTATAATTTACATTCTAATAATACAGACATGTTTCATTTTATGAATTTAGGAAGGGATGTGCCAATTTACTTATTGAGTACGATAAAGAAAAATATAATAGAGAAAAATGGTAATTTGATTATATACTTATATCTTCATTTTCTGCAGGCATGGTATCTCCAAATGATGTTTTCAAGGTCCTTCTGACATTATCAACCTATTAATCATCTTATTCCATTTTATTCTTCTGGGCAGGCTAGGTAGAAGGTATTGAGTGACCTCTCTCAAATGGCTAAAATGGGAGCCATGGAGAAAAAAAGCAATCAAATAAGAAGGCAGATTAACTGTAACTGCCTTTGTACCACAAGATACAGCTTTTTAGTTGTCTCATGATGTAGGAAGCAAGAGAAATGAGATAAGATAGAATGCTTGGCTGACTCATATTGATATGATATTTTGCTTTAATCATTTTTTTGACAAAAGCAGAATATGACTTCCTGCATTATTTCACAATTTACAAAGAAACCTATTCATAAAAAATAACATAAAGGGATCTAAAGCTAATATTTAATATAAATATTTAGAGGTTCTGTTCAAATTCACCCAAATATTTTCAGAAATAGGACCAGAACTCAGGATTCAACTGCCCAGTGTTCTGGCACTATGCTGATTTCCTTTCACTAGGATATTCAGCATATGTACCTCTACTTTCTAGGTATTAGTTTTGCTTCTGATGGTGTGAACTCCCTGGTCTGTGTCCTCTCTGAATATCCCAAACTGTACAAGAATTAACTCTAGTTGATTGCCTAAGGCTGCCATGTAGACTTGTGTGGATACATATTTCAAGTAAAAATCCTTGTCAGCTGATTGGCAGGTGAGCTCTAAAGTTCCAAATAGGGGTGAGTTTCCCTCATCCATGCTTGCTGCTCTACTTAGACCGGGAAGGAAAGCCTCTGCGTTGTTTTCTTTCCTATCTCTGATATGAGACACTCACACAAATGGTGTTCTAGACACAACCCCAAGTTTCTCCTGGACATTTCACTGGACTTCAATTTAACTCTGGCAGTATATTCTGTTGGAAGAATCATACGTATCTTCTTTCTGCTCTGTGGGGAAAATGTACTTAAAAACAGTGCTCTTAATTTTGAAGAAGAGAAAGTTTATTACTATGTCTTCTAAACTACTAAGTAATTATGATGTCTCCAAAAGAATATCTGCATCCTCATATAAGTTAAAAAGTACAATCATTTATGGATATGGATTTTATTACATACTGGCAAAATTTTAGGGTGGTAAAGAACTGAACTGGAAAACAATTAAAAACCTAGCTGGAGAACAGTTCTAAGTAAAACTCCTTAGATGCGTAATACTGTAGAGTAATATTGAAGGCAATCTTAAGAATATTTTCAAAGATATTGATGAACATGTGTAAAAATATGTATCCTGTATGAAATAGATATATGGATTTTCCTGACTCCATTTTATAGAACATATATATACTGCACATAAATATATACATGTCTAGTTAATTATCATTAATCAATTATAGCTGCCTTCTATAAAGTCACTATGAACACTGAATTAGTGAAAACTAAAGCTTTGTTCCTAGAAGAACTCACATAAAACTCACATAAATTATAATCTCAGACCCTAAAATCAACTCATCCTAGTAGTTTCTATTCTGTGGATAAAAGAGAATATGGGGTTCAGAGGTATTAAGTGACTTGTCCAGAAAGAGATTCAAACTCTGTCCAGCCATACCCAGAGCTACAGCTCCCTGCTCTACCCTGCACTGCCTGCTACTTTCTCCATCCTCTGGTCATCTTTGTATGAGAGCAGAAGCAAGGAGGCTGTGTTCCACTTCAGCTGAGAACTTGCACAATGGCTGATTCAAATGTTTCACCACTCTGCAGGTGTCCACAAATGACTGCAAAAGCCCCACTGGTATTGATCTTGGTATTAAAAATAAATTTTAACTAGCAGGCAAATTCACAAATACAGAACCCCTGAATAAGGGTCACCTCTGCATTTGGTCAGTAAATCCAAGTTAGTAAAATATGCTTTGAAATATGTAATACACACAAATGTCAAAATTTGTTATGAGTATGAGATTGTGGATAACTATGTTAGCTATTTTAACCTTTGTTTTCTAAAATGGAAATCTAATAGTTTTAAATAATGTTTTAGTTGACAACAAATTCTATGTTCTTTGCTCTAGAGAATAACCTAAATATCATTACAGGCACCCAGTTTTCTTTAAGTCTTTTAAAAAATCTAAATAAAACTGTTTTTGATTTATCCATTTAGGGTTATTCATATTAAATCACACAGTAGTTTCATGTTCTATAGAAGGGACTCAAAAAGTAAACAAAGAAAGATATTGTAGCTGTTTTAACTGAATATTTTTACTTTTGGAAGCATAGTTTTTTTATGCATTCTTTATTTGTTTGGATGGTTTATTTTATATTTGTGTGAGTGTGTGTGCTTATATCTTCTACTACTAAGGAAAGGCAGCATTTAGAAAGGAAAACGAAAAGTGAATAAGAAAGAGGCAAATATTCCACAAGTGGCATTTCAATAAAACATCTAATTTTTATTCTAATATTCTAAGCAATATATGGAAATGCTGCTTTTCGCAAAAGCAATTTCCTTTTTGGCCTGATGAAAGTAAAAATTCCTGTATGTTCCAATCATTTCAAACTTCAAAGGCAGAGCAGCCTTGGTGTTGGCGTGGTTCTTGCAAGCAGTTGGGTAAATTGACTACATAATGAGTCCTTGGCTGTCCCTAACCAAAACTTTGTTGGACAGGTTCATTTACAATCCTCAAACAGAATGACCTTCCATCTGGCTTAATGGCCCCTGGATTTTTGCAAATGCGACCTGACATTTCCTTATGGGTGAGTTATTAAATTATATCACAGAACACAATAACATAATTTGGTTTCAGAGCCTAAGTGAAAGTGATAGTCCAGCAGATTAAGATGTAAAATTCTTTTGCAAAATTAAGTTATTTATAATCTGATGCATACCCCCTTGTTTTATCTGCCACATAATATAATTACTTTCCACAGTACAGTAGCCACATAAACTGACAATGCTGACAGAACAGAAACAGCATTTGAAGAGGGGATGAGAAACTTCAGCAGGCAGGCAACTGACTTTTACAGCTATCTTTCTAACGTGAAACCACTTGCAAATTTTGCTTTTCCCCCGCTAACAGAATTGATCCATTAAGCAGTGCTTTTCTCTTTCACCTAATAGTATTAGACATACTTAACTCTATGAGCTGCAATTCCTTAATACATCCTGAAATATCTGCTTTGAGATGAATAATACCAATACATTTTAAATGTGAAGTTTTCATACATTTAGCTAGTTCCAGCTAAGTTATTGTGTGGAAAGTAAAGCAATGTCTTATTTCTTACTTTGACACTTGAATTATTACCTCTAATTCTCTAATAGTCTGCATTAATTTCAAAGACCAATAAAGCTAAAAGGACAACATATTTTTATAGTTATTCACAGGTAATATAAAATTTTCCTTAGATTTTTTTTTTTTTGCCATTAGTAAAAATAAGATTTGAAGGTAAGATTTGCCTGTTTGGACAACAAGCATTTCCTATCTAACAAAGAGATTCTTCTACTATATTTCACAGTCAAGAACTCTGATTTGCACTGTGTTCGGTCTCTTTCTTAGAATACCCTAACTTTTCAAGCTATTTTCCTTCATTCTATTCACTTGTGCATACTGTGTTTTTTTGCTAACAACTCAGCTTTGAAAATTAATTCAGTTACTTCTTTTGAGAGCTTAATAGTCAGGCACTCTGCTAAGTTTTATAAAAACAAACTTAGTAACATAAATAAAAGTAATGTTAGCTAAAATATGATTGAATACAAGACCTACTAGGGCAAGTCTATTTTAATAACATATGTATCCTAGCTCCTAAAATACACTGAAACATATTAGGAGCTCAAACATTGTGGAATAAGTGTTTATCTGTGTTTCACAGGTGTATTCTTATTTAATCCTAAAGAGGTCCCCACTAGGGAGACAGTGTTATTCCTCTTTTTCCACATGAGGAGAAAGGAGAACAATATGTTTAATCATTTTTCCAAGGCCCTGAGACTACTAATGACCAACCATGTCCTGAAGCTTTTAAAGAGACTGGTTCCAAAGTCTGTTCTTTGAGTAATTGTTCTGTTGTTTGTCCCTGTTCATAGGAAGCTCACTCCCATGCACGATCTAATCCACAATAAAGGCATGAGAAATTAACTTATTTGGTGATCTTTTCACATTTGTGAGAGGATATTTTATACCCTGCCCTTATTATCCAGATCCATGATATAAATTACACACACACACACACAGAGAGCAAGCAATTTCAACCTTTTAATAAAACCAGCTTGAGTCAATGAGAGCAACTTCATTTGAAGGAATATCATTCCCACATCACTGGTTTTATCAACTGTTAATTCATCTCACATGCTATCTTCCAAACTACATCACTTAGGGCTTTAAATTCAAGATTAAAGCTAATTTCTTACACTAAAATTCCCCTCATTTAACAGGATTTAACAGTTCATGCATCTCAATCTAATTGGGCTATGTCTATATAAATCCAAATAATCTTATGTCAAGGATGAAAAAAAGTCAAACTTATATGAAGTCATGGGATGCTATCAAATGAATATTTGCCTTCTAAATTATTGACTAACACCATTATATTGATTATTTGTACTTTTTTTCCATCAAATAACTGTACATACAGTCTCTCACACATACGTGCTGTTGTTTTATTTTAGAGGGGAAGGGTTTTGAACTCAATAACCTTAAACCTTCTTGAAATTATCACATACCTTCAATAAGTACAGAAAGCAGCCTTTCTCTATACTGTTAACATTTCCACATTTTTCTTCCTGAGAGTTATAAGAACCTATGGAGTGCTCAATAAAGGCCATGGTCATTTCTACAACATGGTATTTAAAGCTTGCCAGTTATGTCCCATACTAAAACTAAGATTTTGTTTGTAATTCTTTAAGAATATTTGAAAGCAAGTGCTATAATCTGTAGTTTGCAGCTGAAGAAACTCTTCTCAGAAATTACAATAAATGTGACCAGGATCAGCCATTTAGCAGAGTCATAGATTTCCATATCATCTCTCTTTTAAGATGAATGATATAGATAAGACTATAAAACATTATCACCTTGTTACATAGTTACTATGTGCTAGGTCCTCCACCCTCTTCCTTATCCTACCATAAATTACCAAATAGCATGTACACTCCTTTCAAATGAGTGGGGACAATTTGAGGCTTCTTTTCCTGCCCCAGGGACTGGTCACTGCCTTTCCCTTGATTGAGGGTCACTGCTCCCACCTTCTCTACCTTGCTATACCTCCACAGACTGAAGTCCTACTAGCCCTTAAGGGTCAAGTTCAAAGATTAACTACCCTTTGATACTTTATTTACCAGCTGAATGTGAACTCTCTACAAACAGCCATAACCATATTTGCCCCTAAAGGAGGTGACTTCACACTGCCTTATATTGCAGTTTTCCCTTTTCTCAACTTTGTTTACTTACAAAATTCTAAGCCTCCAAGGGAGGAGAAGTATATATATCCTGGTAAACTTACCACATATTCACCTTCACCCAAATACATACACAAGCGGTGTGCTAGAAAACTGGTTCTCCAAAAAGAAAAACAAGAAAAGCAGTGGTTTGTTTTTTGCCTACTTTAATGATGTAAATACTCCTCTTTGTCCAATTTCAAGCTGCCAGTGTTTCAACAACCAGCTAACGAAATTTCTTAATGTTTGAAAATTGACTTATGGCAGCTTTAGGAGCTGGCTCATAAACACGCAGTCACACTTACTAGCGTAGTTCCATATAAATAACCAATAATCAGTGGTAAACAATAAAGGAAGCCAGCAAGAAGGAGTAGAGAACAGAAAGATAGGAAAGCAAAAAACTAAGTAGGAAAATCTCAGTTTCCTATAGTACTATAAAAGCAGGACAAGCATAATATTGCAGTCCTGTTTCCCATTATTCTTGATTAAGGAAATTTGCTTGCTCTTCTCAGTCTGTTTGTCTGTCTCTCAACCATTCTTTGACAACTCTTTCTCCTCTCTTCTCAGCCTCTCTCATCCAATAGCTAAAAGTTACCACAGCAGGAAGAGACACATCCATGGTAGTAGAATTTGAAAAATAGAGCATTAGCATCCTCCACCATTCACCACAGCCCCTTCAAGAGTCCATTCTACCATTTGGTCACTCATTCAAGCTGGGAAGCTTAAGTCTTAGGCATTCAAGCATTTTACCTCTCCAGGAAACCACCCACTTTGTTGCCTTCCACTGGTAGCTTTACTGACCTCAAAAGTCTGTGCAGATAATGGTCTGTCAGAGAATCCTTGATGTGGAATTACTCAAATCCCAGTTTGGTTTTGTGTAGGTTCTTGGCATTGAGCAGAGAGAAATTCCTCTGGAACGTGATATTCAGTTCCCTGTGAACCAGCCTGATAGCTGAAAGGCGGCAGTAACATTTATTTAGTCTTTCAGTTACTTTATATTTCACCCATGATGAAAATCCCCCAGGGAATAAACCAAGAATTGGCACAGTAATTATAAATAAAGCACTATAGAACAACAGCAATTAACTGCTCAAACAAGTTTTTTAGTGCTTCATGCCAGCCCACTAATGAAGAAAAAAATAAGAATGTGAGAAGATAATGTAACCACTAAATTACCTTTTTCTCTCTCTCTCCCTAAGATTTATAGTCATAATACCTTAGGTTTTTTACTCCTGAATCTGCCACTTTCTCCCGCTGAAACAGTATAAACTAAATTCTCCAACTTTCTATATTCTTATTTTCAAGAATAATGTCTTTTGTACAATGGCAATGTTGCTAATTTTTGGCTTTATATTGTTCTTATATTTGTTTCAGTTCACATTTCCTCTGACTTGTCCTATAAATGCCATACTTTGAAAATCAGAGATGATTATCTATTTTGTTAAGATGGAAATAGCCTAAAGCTGCATCATAGTACATTTAGGGTAGGTAAGCAGATGAATTTTATAATACTGAACATTTCAAAATGAAGTAAGGATTACTGTCTTCAAAGAAGAGAACTAACGAATCTCTCTATAATACTTGTATATATATTATACATTTGTTTATCGGTTCCCTTCTGGACAGTCCATTCTAAATTTCAGCTTTTCCTGTCCTTTCCCCAAGGCTTTCTACAAAGATATTTCCTCCACAACTATATGATATCAGCACCTCAGAGCAGCCTCCTAGAATTGGTGTTGAGGGTTATATTATTTTAACTTTTAATGCTTACTATAATATGCTATTATATTGTTTTCTTGTTTCTCTCTTTTTTTTAAATTTTCGGTAGTTATTGTACACTTGAATATTAACCTCTGCTTGGGCAACTTAAGTGTATAATGATTGCCTTTAAATTTAACATCGAAATTTAACATGCCTGGTACATTAACTGCCAGTTGACTGGATGGATGAAGGAGAAAATCTAAGGAATGATCATTTTATGATGGAAAAAATGTTTATTTGTTCTAATGGAGGCAAAGAGTACATCATTCTGCATATAGATCATACTGATACACCAAAAGTAAATTAACCTCCTGGATAAGAAAAGTCCCAACTCCCCTGTCTCTCAAAATTTTAACTATTCAAGTCAATATAGTTTCTAGATTGTTGTCTAAATTTCACTCTTACATGTGATTTAGAGAAACTCATGGTGCTCTACTGAGGTCACAGAGCTAATATTTCCTTGAGAAATATATTTATATATTTATATATATATATATAATTATATATATATATATATAAAATATAATAGTCCTAATATAATTTATAACACATTTCTCCAAGCCTCAAATAATAGTAAAAATAATTCCTTGGTATTTGGTTGTATGTTAAATTTTGGAAAAGTTAATTATGTACATTAAATCAATTTGTATTTCACTTAAATTCAGTGTTCCTTTTTCGTGAGATTAAATGGCCTCTCTGTTTTGAGGGTGGGGAAAGATTTAAAAAAAAAATTCCACTTTCACATTTTCAAAGGAAAAGGATATCTCAGTCACTTGTAACACATCTTAATTGCTTCATTATATTTTTATAGAGTACCTGAATTGCTTGGAAGCAGCTTAATTAAAATGGTGCCTGTTTTATAGTTAACGAAAATGCAAAATGCACCTATCCTGCAGGACAATCAATCATATTTTTTTCTTTGCTGCAATCTTAAAGTCAGTGTGGACTGAGCAGATTAATAAGGCACTGAAACATTTGGGGACCGTTGGACTTTAGATTATGCCTCTTCTTGGACCTCAGCTTCTCATATACTTTAAATTGGTCTTTCCTTGAATCTACTACATCATTTAATGAATTACGGAACATATCATATTTTGTGGTCTGACTGCACGGTCACCAATTCTGTATATTATGAAAGAGAATTTTCAGTACAGCAGCAGTTATCATTAGGCCCAATTTCACATTGCATTTATGGTTAGTTTCACAATTATTTTCAGTAGAAATTATCAGGAAACTAAAAGACAGTTTTGAATCATAATTCAGTGACAGGCATGTTGTATGGTCTCAGTTAAATCATTTAGTTTACCTGTGCTTATTTCCCTTTTCTAAATAAAATGGACTTCTTCCCTGGAGATCTGTAATATAATAAACATCTTGGGTATTTCTGACTTAAGACTCTTAGAGTTAGCAAGGATAGTAGTGTAGAACTTGAGAGGGTTTTCACAGGAAAATAGTGCTTGCAGTACTTGAGGGTAACATGGAAATTTCGAGAAATTTCTGAAATGACTCTGTAGCTCACCATAAGACTCTTACACTAGTGTTGGCCTGACCTGACGTCTTTTTTTCTTTATAATCACAATCACATTAGAATTTCCAAGTTCTAAAATTTCTATTCCAAAACCTGCTTCATTTCTCCTCTGGGAGTGAAAAACTTGGGGATGTTTTACAAGTTCTCTTACCTCGAATTCCTTCCAATATTTATGCAAACCTACAACATAGCTCTCAGTCATTCATCTGTCCCTCACTCAATAACTGTTTACTGAATATTGACAATGTTTATGACACCGTTAAGGTCAGGCTTTATTGTTTTTGACATCAGGGACTAATTATCAAACATAAATATGAGAAATAGGGTATAGACAATGTGATTCTTAGAGCAAGAAAAAGACTTTAAACATTAAAATATGTATATTTTTGAGGGAAAATACATAAACAAAATTTCTGATCATATATTATTGTGTTACATTTTATGCTATGGATAAAGTGATCCAGTTCTGATTTATTAAAAATACCAGTGCACAAGGAGACTCATAGAGTTATATAAATGTCAAATAATTCCTGGAATTAATTTTGAATTTTAAAATGCCGTATTTAAAACTGATAGTACCCATGCCCTCCACCAAATACACACACACACACACACAAAATAATATATTTACATATAAAAGAATGAAATGAAGTAGAATATTCTAAGATTAAAATTCAAAAACACATGCTCCCTTGACCAGAATAAGCCACCACAATGAAAAAATTACCTGTAGTTAGATAAAGAACTGTTCCGGTTTAGTGGGTTGAATGGTAGCTGCAAAAAATACACTTTCTCATCCCTGGAACCTATGAATGTGACCTCCTTTCAAAAAAGTTGTTGCAGATGTAACTAAGATAAGGTTCTCTAGATGAGATGATCCTGAATTATCTAGGTGAGCTCTAAATCTAATAATAGATGTCATTATAAGAGACATTCAGAGCAGAAACTCACAGGGAGAAAGAAGAGAAAGCCACCTGAAGAAAGAAGAGACTGGAATGATGCAGTCAAAGCCAAGGAACGTCTGGAGTTACCTAAAGGCTGGAAAGATCAGAGAATAATTCTCCCCTAGAAATTTCAGACAGAATGCAGCCTTGCTGATACCTTATTTTAGACTTCTGTCCTCCAGTAATATATGGGAATACTTTTCTGTGTTTATAAACTACTACATATGTGATAAGCTACTATGGCTGTTAGGAAACTAACCTACCTAACATTTTTGTCTTTTCATTATACAATGAAATTAATCTGTATAAACTAATAATGTTATAAATCGATTGGCATGACTCTAAATTTGCATGCTAAGAAATCTCAACTTCATATATAATAGGATCAATGTCCTGTTTATTTGCTCTTTAATTTTCTTTGTTTTATAGTATATGCCTTTCTGTATCATCCAGCTATACATATCACTGTTTTTCTGTAAAGTTCTTACTTCTTATAGGCATCTCAGAAACACATCAGCAGTCCAGGATAGCATTAAATTTCACTTTCTTCTAGTTCTTATGGTTTCTGCTTAAGCTTTGAAGCCCATTTCTTACGCCACCATTTCTATTTTACTCATCCAAAAGAAATCTTTATTACTATTCTGCTCTTGTTTTCTTACATTTTCCCTTGGTCTTTGTTAACTTCATTAGATAAACTGACTATCATATTTTTCTGTTCTTTTGCCTTTATCACATGTTATTTTGTTTGTGATATATTTTTTGAGAGTACTAAGCATAATGTCTAAAATTTCTTCAGTTTTCCAGAGTAAAACTTATACCTCAAAGATATATTCTTCATCTGGCTTTTGCATTGCTGTGATCACCCCCTTATTCTGCATTTCAGAATCATCTGTTAAGTCTCGTTAGTGTTTATTCTGTTAATTGTCTTTGAATAGGGGGGAAACTAACTATACCTCTCATTTGATTTTACATAAGTTGTATGAATTTATCACACGTCCTTTCATATTATTTCCAAAAACTATAGTCAAATGTCTAAATCCATGGAGTTCCAGTTGTGGCTCAGTGAGTTAAGAACCCAGCTAGTACTCATGAGATGCAGGTTTAATCCCTGGCCTCTCTTAGTGGGTTAGGATCTGGTACTGCCACAAGTGGCAGTGTAGGTCACAGTACCCATGTGGATCTGACATTGCTGTGGTGTAGGCTGGGCACTGCAGCTATGGTTCGACCCCTAACCTGGAAACTTCTATATGCTGTAGATGTGACCCTAAAAAGGAAAAAAATGTCTAAGTGCATTACACAGTATATACATTTAATCCTCTCAAGTAACCCCATATAATGGCTACTACAAGTGTTGTTATTCTCTAATTTTATTAGGTGCAAAAACTGGGACACAGCATTCAGAGATTTATTAAAAGGCTCATACATTGAGACCACTTCAAAATGGGCTTGGACCTCAGGCAGTTTGTCATAATCTATGTAATTTGGAGTTTTTTGGACACATTGTCATTTCCATGGAAGACCTCGTGTACCTCATCATGAAGAGGTACATTACCAATTCCTTTCTTTAGAAGCCAGTGAAGAGGGAAAGAAAGCAGTGTGCAATCCCAGCAGGAAAGCCTGTCTCTTCATGTTCCGGAATTCTAACTGTATCATCCTACCTGGTAACTACTTCTAGGATATCCAGAATATCTCATGTTACCTCCTTCCAGGTACACCATTTATATAACTATTCCCCTTATCTTAACCTTCTTGTACTAGAACCAAGGCTAATTTGCTCTTCATAACCAAAAGGTTCATCAAAGCAATTTTCTAAAAAAAGAGGACGATATCTTTCCTCTACTAACCCCAGCTGTCCTATGAAGATAGAAATCTGTCTTTGCCCAACAGTGAAACATTCTAAACCCAACTGCAGCCACGAAGATTGTGAGAAATGACTGCACCAGGTTTTATGTTTGTTTTTTTGTTCTCCTGTCTACAACTAACTTTACATCACAATGTTCTTTTCCATTGGCATCTGCTGCATGGGCAGTGAGATGAGTATGTTTAAATTATCATTGTATCTAGGATTTTCAACAGTCTGACTTTTTGAACTACCATTACACTAACACTGGCAGCTTGTCTTTGAATCTGACACTGAAGATATACATTGCTTTGAAGTTCATAAACATAACTTTATTGATTAGTCTCTTATTCTCCAAAGCTAAGGGATCATTTAGCTCTCTTTTAGATGTCTATAAACTTGAATGAATATTTGCATAGCTATGTATTTATCTATTTCTCGGTATTTACAAAGGATTCTTGGAAGATTCTACCTCTTATTGATGTTTGTATACTGTCTATACTACATTGATGAATGATTGGATAGATGGGTAAATGAATATTACATGTAATGATCTTGTCATTTTGGCCTCATTTATTCAAGGAGTTTTGTGCTTGAAATACTTTCCCCCTCAATAAACTTCCTGACAAATTACCTATCTTTAAAATAAATTGAAAGGTTTTCTTGTGTATTAGTAGGCTGTTGAGTGAGCATAAGAGTTACAAGTTTTTCTTAGGGAAAAGAAAATATTAAATCCTCTAATCTGAACACCCCAGAAAGGCAGATAGCTTTAACAAACACTCTAGGTAAGTCTTAGGATCAAGTACTTTTGGGAAAAGTTAAACTGCATGAAATCTGTAAATGCAAGGGAGAAACATTCTCTCTAGTAGTGTGGTACCTTCTTCAGAATACTTTTTTTTTTTTACTTAATTAATTTTATTACATTTATAGGTGTACAGCAATCATCACAAGCAAATTTTATAGCATTTCTATCCCAAACCCTCAGTGCATTTCCCCACCCTCAAACCTGTCTCATTTGGAAACTGTAAGATTTTCAAAGTCTGTGAGTCAGTATCTGTTCTGCAGAGAACTTCATTGTGTTTTTTTATTAGATTCCACGTGTAAGTGATAGCATTTGATATGGTGTCTCATTGTCTGACTGACTTCAAATAGCATAATAATTTCTAGGTCCATCCATGTTGCTATAAATGTTGTTATTTCATTCATTTTAATGTCTGAGTAATATTCCATTGTGTTATGTACCATATCTTCCCTATCCATTCATCTGTCAATGAGCATTTAGGTTGTTTCCATGTCTTGGCTATTGTATAGACTGCTGCAATGAACACTAGAGTACATGTGTCTTTTCCAGTCATGGTTTTCTCTGGATAGATGCCCAGGAGTGGGATTGCTGGATAAAATGTTAATTCTATTTTGAGTTTTCTAAGGAATCTCCATACTATGTTCCACAGTGGTTGCACAAATTACATTCCCACCAACGGTGTAATAGGATTCCTTTTTCTCGACACCCTCTCCAGCATTTATTGTTTGCAGACTTTTTTATGATAGCTATTCTGGCCTGTGTAAGGTGGTACCTCATATTGGTTTTGATTTGCATTTATCTAATAATGAGTGATGTTGAACATCTTTTCATGTGATTTTTGGCCATCTGTATGTCTTCTGTGGAGAACTGTCTGTTTAGATCTTCTGCCCATTTTTTTGATGGGGTCTTTTCTTTTTTTGGTATTGAGCTGCAGAAGGTATTTATAAATTTTGGAGATTAATCCCTTGTCAGTTCATTTGCAAATATTTTCTCCCATTCTGTGGGTTGCCTTTTCATTTTGTTTAGGGTTTCCTTTGCTGTGAAGAAACTTTTAAGTTTAATTAAGTCCCGTTTGTTTATTTTTGTTTTTATTGTCATTACTCTAAGAGGTGGATCTGAGCAGATGTTGCTGTCACTTATGTTGGAGAGTGTTTGGCCTATGTTTTTCTCTGAGTTTTATAGTGTCTGGTCTTTAGGTCTTTAATCCATTTTGAGTTTATTTTTGTGTATGGTGTTAGGAAGTGTTCTAATTTCATTTTTTTACCTGTGGCTGTCCAGTTTTCCCAGCACCACTTATTGAACAGGCTGTCTTTTCTCCATTGTATTATCTTGCCTCCTTTGTCATAGATGAGTTGACTGTAGGTGCGTGGGTTTAATTCTGGGCTGTCTTCAGAATACTTTTAACACTCTTCGTATGTACTCTAACTTTGCTATGAGTGTTAGAAAATTTTTGGTTCTAGTTTTGGATTCACCATAGTAGACCAAAGTGATTTGCACATAAACAGTATTTGTTGAGTTGAAAATTCATCTCTCCACACTCAAACACATGAAAATGCTATAATTTGTTTAAAAGACAAGTTTTAAGTGAGCATAGGGTAAATTCGTATATTTATTACTTCTGATACACATATTAATTTAATAATTAATACAAATTTAATCCCAATGAAATTTTTTATAAAAATTTAATTTTTTTTAATTTATATTTTTTATTTTTTTTTCTTTTTAGGGCCACACCTGTGGCATATGGAGGTTCCCAGACTAGGGGTCCAATTAGATCTATAACTGCTGGCTTATGCCACAGCCACAGCAACACCAGATCCAAGCCACATCTGCAACCTACACCACAGCTCATGGCAATGCCAGATCCTTAACCCACTGAGTGAGGCCAGGTGTCAAACCCAAAACCTCATGGTTCCTGGTTGGATTGGTTTCTGCTGTGCCATGATGGGAACTTGGTGTTATAAAAATTAAAAAAAAATAAAAATCTTAAAGCTTGATATGTTTAGTGAAATGTTAAATCATCACTTAACAATTATTTTCTTGACTTCTGTTAAAAGACACTCAAGTATAAATTTATTTCTTATAATAAAGTAAATAATAGATGACTGAGAATAGATTTAAAAAAAACCTAAAATGAAGGAATAATCAAAGGGACTGAAAAGCAAGCACAATTTGAGGGAAAAAATATATCTTCTATGGAACTGAACTTGACATACAGCAAATGAAATGTACTGTTGACTAAATGTAAAACATAATACATCAGTCAGGATGACCAGACAAGCAGAACCACAATAGCACACTCAAAGTGCAAAAGAATGAGATCTTCAAACAAGAGCTCTTATCAATAAGTTTACTGAAAATTATGAGTCTATTTTGACAGTTCAGAAAAGAAAACAAAGAGAACCCTGCAACAAGTATTTTCACACTGCAATGTGCATTTAGGGACCCCATGATAATAAATTCAGGCCAAATGATTAAAATGATAAGAGTGATTCATACTATTGAAGTCATACTTTGTAAAGTTAAAGTTTTAAATTTTAGGTTTTAAACTTCATTTCTGTTTCACTGTCTTTATGTAAATATCAAACAGAGAGAAAAGCAGTATAGCTTATTAGTTAAATCCCCCAAGTTTTGGGGACCTTCCACAAGTTCTCTAGCCTGTGTCTCCCTCAGTTTTTCCTTGTGAAAGATGATTTTAATGCTTAAATCATGGGGTTATTATCAGAATTAACCAGGTTAAGTCACTTGGGCTGGTCCATGATGGAACATAATATAAGAAAATAAATGTATTTATATGCATGATTGGGCCACTTTGCATACAGTAGAAATTGACACACCATTGCAAATCAACTATACTTTAATAATAATAAAAAATAATATACATAACCTCCAAAAAAAAAAAGCATTAACTGGTTTAAATGAGTTTAAGTGCTTACTTCCACAGAGGACTTAATAAGTGATAGATACCAACTGGTAGTAGCAGCTACAAGCAAATAAAGATTAATGTGTTAACTGTTGGTTGAATGTAAATTAGTCCAACCACTATGGAAAGCAGTATGGAAGTGCCTCAGAAAACTAAATATAGAGCTATCATATAGTCCAGCAATCCCACTCCTGGGCATATATCCCAACAAAACTACAATTCAAAAAGGTACATGTACCCCTATGTTCATTGCAACACTATTCACAATAGCCAAGACATGGAAACAACCTAAATGTCCATTGACAGAAGAATGGATTAAGAAGATAGATGTGTTCCATATATACAACAGGACACTACTCAGCCATAAAAAATGTAATAATGGCATTTGCAGCAACATGGATGCAACTAGAGATTCTCATACTAAGTGAAGTAAGTTAGAAAGAGCAAGACAAATACCATACAGTATCTCTTATATGTGGAATCTAAAATATGGCACAAATGAACCAATCTACAAATCAGAAATAGACTCACGGACATAGAGAACAGACTTGGAGTTACCAAGGGGGAGAGGGAGGGAATGGGATGGACTGGGAGTTTGGGGTTAGTAGATGTAAGTTATTAGATTAAGAATGGATAAGCAATGACGTCCTCTGTACAGCACAGGGGAACTATATCCGGTCTCTTGGGATAGACCATGATGAAAGATAATATAATAAAGAGAATATATATAGATATATGACTAGGTCATTTTGCTGTACAGTAGGAACTGGCAAAACATTACAAATCAACTATAATTTTAAAAAATCAGTGTTTGGACCTTGACATATCCTTAATTTGAGTATTAAAAATGCATTCCTTATAAAGAAAACAAAAAGTCTCTGTGGTGTCTCAGCAGTTATGAATCTGACCAGCATCCGTGAGGACTCAGTCTCGATCCCCGGCCTCTCTTAATGGGTTAAGGATCTGGCATTGCCATGAGCTGTGGTGTAGGTCATAGACGGAGCTTGGATCCCATGTTGCTGTGGTGTAAGCTAGCGATTACAGGTCCGATTTGTCCCCTAACCGGGGAATCTCCATATGCCACTGATGCAGCCCTCAAAAGACAAAAAAAAAAAAAAAAAAAAGAGTAATGTGTCAAGATGACCTAATTACACATATTAGAAAATATTAACTCTCTAGCTAAACAACAACGAAATTTCTTATCACTTGTCAGGCACTTTAACTACTCCCCAAATATATCTTGTTCTAATCCTAAAACCTGTGAATATGCTGTTGACGTTGCCAAAGGGAATTATGATTGCAGAGGGAATTACAGTTGCTCATCAGCTGACCATGAGATGAGATAATCTGGATGATCCAGACCCAATTTTATCACAAACTGACTCTGAAGATGAAAGAGGGCCACAAGCCAAAACAATATGGTCAGCCTCTAGAAACTGGAAAAGGTAAGTCAATGGATTCTGCCCTAGAAGTTTCAGGAAGTAACCTTGCTAAGCCTTTGATATTAGTCTACTGAGACCCAAAAGTGTAAGATCATAAACTTTGTTGTATTAAGGCACTAAATTTGTAATAATTTGTTAACAATCATAGCAAGCTATTATATCATTAAATACCAGACTCCATAATAGTCTCCACCTCAACTCAGTGACATCATCAATAATTCACATTTCTTCCATCCTTGCTTTGCTGTTATCAGTGTGTGGCTAACACCCTTGACCAACATGAAATGGCCTTTCCAGCTTCCAACGCCCTGGCAATGTTTCAAACCTACACAGTGACTATCTAAGGACAAATAGCTTATGTGCATTTTTTTTTTTATTTCTTGTTGAGGCCTCTCAGTTTATTTTTGATATCTTTGTCATAAAGTTTTGTATTGTAATTTTATTAAATACACCAATCTTTCACTTTGTTATTTGCAACTCTATTTTGGCCTTGTTTGCAGTTTTCTACCACTGACATCATTACTCTATTTTTTTTTCCTTTGGTTGTATCTTAAAATCAGTTTGGATTTAATTCATACATGGTGTGAAGTACCGATCTAATTTTTTCGTAGATATCTGTGTTTCCTAATATTACTTATTGCAGAGCAATTCCTTTCCTCAGTGACTTGTCATAAGCCACCTTTGACTTCTATAAAGTTCTGCTTATGATGTGTATCTCTTTTGGAGGCTCTCAAGTATGCCACCCAGATCAAATGATTTTTCTTACATAATCTACATGATTTTCAGTGCTGTCACTTTGTAAAAAACTTTTGCATATGGTAGGGCAATTTCTTTTTCCATTTTCTTTTTAAGAGTTTTCAACACAATTTATTCCAAGTGGCTTGTAGAATTAATTTGTCAAGTTTTGTAAAACATCCTGTTGAAACTTTGTTTAGAGATGTATTGTGCTTGCAGATTAATTTGGAAAGATTTGTTATCTTTCTGATATTTATTTTTTGAACTAGGAACATCATGTATACCTCACGTATTCAGGTTAAATTTTACTTTATATTATTCAAGAAAAGTTTATAGTTATTTCCATAATTTTGCTACCTGTCTTGACACATTTATTTCTAGGTACTTTATGACTTCTTGTATATCTTTTACAATTTTTGAGTCAATTTTAATTTTTAAACATTTTGAGTGGGTAGGGCAAGAATATGAGAATACTACTTATATTTGTATCTGGTAAAATTGATTTATAAATTCTAAAACAAATTTCTTATTTCTATGTAAACACTAACAAGTCTTAATTTATCTTTGATTGCCGTATACTCTTATTCCCTTGATACTGCATATGGACATATTATTTAGATTGTGGCTTCAGTGGAAATAATAGGAGTAACAGTAGGAAAACTTGTCTTAGCATTTATTTAGGGGGAAATTCTATAATTTACCTACTAAATATGATATTTCCTTTTGGGGTCATCCATTATCAGGTTAAGATGTTTATACTTCTAAGGTTTTGATTCTTTTGTTTGTGGTTTCTGATCATTCTTGATCAAGATAAATTGTTTTCTACTATATTGTACAATTTGGGTTTGTAAACTCATTTTGGAACAGCTTTATCTGTGAGAATCCCACCAGAAAATTTTTGTGTTTGGCTTTTCCAGGTGACCCAGCTAGACATTAGCTTTTTTTTTTCCATAATAGCTGGTTTACAGTTTTCTGTCAATTTTCCAACTGTACAGCATGGTGACCCAATGCATATATAAATTTGTCACAAGTGATTAGACATAGTTCCTAGTGTTATATAGCAGGATCTCCTTGCTTTTCCATCCTAAAGGCAATAGTTTACAACTATTAACCCCAGACTCCCATACCATCCCACTCCCCCCCCCCCCCCCGGCAACCTCAAGTCTGTGATTTTCTTTTCCATGGAAAGATTCATTTTTGCAGTATATTAGATTCCAAATATAAGTGATATCATATGGTATTTGTCTTTCTCTTTCCGACTTACTTCACTCAGTATGAGGGTCTCTAATTCCATCCATGTTGCTGCAAATGGCATTGTTTTATTCTTTTTCATGGCTGAGTAGTATCCCATGGTGTATATCTACCACATCTTCCTAATCCAATGATCTGTCAATGGACATTGGGGTTGTTTCCATGTCTTGGCTATTGTGAATAGTGCTGCAATGAACATGCTTATCAAGTGTCTTTTTCAATGAAAGTTTGGATATATGCCTAAGAGTAGGGTTGCTGGGTCATATGGTAGTTCTATGCATAGTTTTCTAAGGTACCTCCATACTGTTTTCCATTGTGGTTGTACCAGTTTACATTCCCAGGAACAGTGCAGGAGGATTCCCTTGTCTCCACACCCCTCCAGTATTTGTTGTTTGTGTACTTATTAAGGACGGCCATTCTGACTGGAGTGAGGTGGTATCTTGTGGTAGTTTTGATTTGCATTTCTCTAATAATCAATGATGTTGAGCATTTTTTCATGTGCTTGTTGGCCATCTGTGTATCTTCTTTGGAGAAATGTCTATTCAGGTCTTTTGCCCATTTTTCAATTGGGTTGTTGGCTTTTTTGCTGTTGAGTTGTATAAGTTGTTTGTATAGTTTAGAGATTAAGCTCTTCTCAGTTGCATCATTTGACACTGTTTGCTTCCATTCTGTATCTTGTCTTTTTGTTTTCTTTTTTGTTTCCTTTGCTGTGCAAATGCTTGTCAGTTTTATTAGGTCCCATTGGTTTATCTTTGCTTTTATTTCTGTTGTTTTGGGAGACTGATCTGAGAAAACAATTGTAAGGCTGATGTCAGAGAATGCTTTGCCAATGTTCTCTTCCAGGAGTTTAGTGCTGTCTTATTTTTAAGTCTTTAAGCCATTTTGAGTTTACTTTTGTGCATGGTATGAGAATGTGTTCTAGTTTCACTGATTTGCATGCAGCTGTCCAGCTTTCCCAGCAATACTTACTGAAAAGACTCTCTTTTTCCCATTTTATGTTCTTGCCTCCTTTGCCAAAGATTAATTGACCATAGGTGTCTGAGTTTATTTCTGGGTTCTCTATTCTGTTCCATTGGTCTGAATGTCTGTTTTGGTACCAGTACCACACTGTCTTGTTTACGGTGGCTCTGTAAACTGCCTGAAGTCTAGGAAAATTGTACCTTCTGCTTGGTTTTTGTTCCTCAAACTTGCTTTGGTGATTCTGGGTCTTTTGTTGTTCCATATAAATTTTTGGATTGTTTCATCTAGTTCTGTGAAGAATGTCATGGGTAATTTGATAGGGATTGCATTGAATTTGTAGATTGCTTTGGGTAGTATGGCCATTTTTACAATATTAATTCTTCCGGCCCATGAGCATGGGATATCTTTCCATTTCTTTGTATCTTCTTTGATTTCCTTGATTAATGTTTTATATTCTCGACATATAAGTCTTTCACCTCTTTGGTCACGTTTATTTCCAGGTATTTGATTTTTTTGGGGTGCAATTTTATGCATGGAGTTAGGAAGTGTTCTAATTTCATTTTTTTTGCATGTAGCTGTCCAGTTTTCCCAGTACCACTTATTGAAGAGGCTGTCTTTTGTCCAATGTATATTCTTGGCTCCTTTATCATAGATTAGTTGACTATAGATGCGTGGATTTAATTCTGGGCTTTCTATCCTGTTCCACTGATCCATATTTCTGTCTTTATGCCAGTACCATACTGTTTTGATGACTGTAGCTTTGTAGTAGAGTCTGAAGTCAGGGAGCCTGATTCCTCCAGCTCCATTTTTCTTTTTCAGGATGTCTTTGGTTATTCTGGGTTTTTTGTGTTTCCAGACAAACTTTAAACTATTTTGTTCTAGATCTTTGAAAAATGTCATTGGTAATTTGATAGGGATTGCATTGAATGTGTAGATTGCCTTGGGTAGTATAGTCGTTTTGATAATATTGACTCTTCCAATCCAAGAGCATGGTATGTCTTTCCACCTGTTTAAGTCATCCTTGATTTCTTTCATCAGCTTCTTATAATTTTCAGAGTACAGGTCTTTTGTCTCTTTAGGCAGGTTTATTCCTAAGTATTTGATTCTTTTTGATGTGATGGTAAACGGGATTGCTTCTCTAATTTCTCTTTCTGATCTTTCATTGTTGGTATATAGAAATGCAGTTGATTTCTGTGTATTAATTTTGTATCCTGCAACTTTGCCAAATTCATTGATGAGTTCTAATAGTTTTCTGGTAGAGTCTTTAGGATTCTGTAAGTATAGTATCATGTCGTCTGCAAAAAGTGATAGTTTTACTTCTTCTTTCCCAATTTGGATTCCATTTATTTCTTTTTCTTCTCTGATTGCTGTAGCTAGGACTTCCAGAACTATGTTGAATAGTAGTGGTGAGAGTGGACACCCCTATCTTGTTCCTGATCTCAGTGGGAATTCTTTCAGCTTTTCACCATTGAGAATGATGTGAGCTCTGGGTTTGTCATAGATAGCCTTGATTATGTTGAGGTAGGTTCCCCCTATGCCCACTTTCTGAAGGGTTTTTATCAGAAATGG
>PVHT021183526.1:6020372-6030561 GCA_004024745.2 Catagonus wagneri | reverse complement strand
TTTCCTTCTTGATTTCCTCATTGACCCATTCGTTTTATAGTAGCATGTTGTTTAGTCTCCATGTAGTGTGTTTTTTCTCATTTCTTTTCCTGTGGTTGATTTCTACTTTCATGCCATTATGGTCAGAGATGATACCTGAAATAATTTCTATAATCCTAAAATTTTTTGAGGTTAGCTGTGTGACCCAGTATCTTATCTATCCTTGAGAATGTTCATGTGCACTTGAGAAGAATGTATATTCTAATTTTTTTTGTTTTTGGACGTAATGTCTTGACAATGTTGATTATGTCTTACTTTTCTATTGTGTCATTTAGGATCACTGTTGCCTTACTGATTTTCTGTCTAGAGGATCTGTCCATTGATGTAAGTGGAACATTAAAGTCTCCTACTATTATGTATTCCCATCAATTTCTGCTTTTATGTCTGATAGTACTTGTTGTAGGTACTTGGGTGCTCCTATATTAGGGGCATATATATTGACGATTGTAACATCCTTTTCTTGAATGGATCCTTTAACCATTAAATAGCATCCTTCTTTGTCTTTCTTTATGGCCTTCATCTTAAAGTCTATTTTGTCTGATATGAGTATTGCAACTCCTGCTTTCCTGTCTTGTCCATTGGCATGAAATATCTTTTCCTATCCACTCACTTTCAATCTATATTTGTCCTTTGCCCTGAGGTGAGTCTCTTGTAGACAGCAGGTTGTAGTTTTTTGCTTTTTTATCCATTCTGCCACTCTGTGTCTTTTGATTGGATCATTCAGTCTATTGACATTTAAGGTGATTATTGATAGATATGTATTTATTGCCATTTTAGACCTTGTTTTCCAGTTGATTCTATATTTCTCTTTTCTTCCCCTCTTTTTTTGGTTGGGTGGTTTCCATTTATTTTATGCTTGAGTACCTTTCTTTTCACTATTTGTGGATGTGATGTTCCGTTTTGTTTTTTGGTCGTCCTGTTCTTTAAGTATGTTAACACTTTCTTTAATATGCTTGTTTTAGCCTGATAGACATATAAGCTCAAACACATCACTAAAATTTTTTTAATATTTTTTAATTTTTTTCTTTTTAAATTAAAAAAGAAGAAAAAAGTGTATCTTTTCTTATTTTCCCTCCCCATAATGTATGATTTTGTCTCTTTTTTTAACATCTTGTTTAGATCTGTATGCTGGCTTATTTGAATGATGGCTTTCCATTTGTGGTTTCCTCCATTCTATTTCTTACTTTGTACTTTTAATAGGAGCCCTTTCAGTATTTCTTTTAGAAAGGGTTTAGTATTATCATACTCTTTTAGCTTTTGCTTGTTGGAGAAATTCTTTAGTTTCCCTTCTATTTTAAATGATATTCTTGCTGGGTAGGGTATTCTTTGGTGCATTTTTTTTCCTTTCAGTGCTTTAAATGTATCTTGCCACTCCCTTCTGGCCTGTAGTGTTTCTGTAGAGAAATCAGTTGATAGTCTTATGGGGGATCCCTTATAATTAATGCCGTGCTTTTCCTTGCTGCCTTTAGGATCCTCTCATCTTTCATTTTTGCCATTTTTAATATAATATCTCTTGGTGTGGGCCTGTTTGTGTTCAACTTGTTTGGGACCCTCTGTGCTTCCTGTATCATGATGTCAGATTCCTTTAGATTTGGAAAGTCAGACATAATTGCTTGAAATATATTTTCAATCCCTTTTTCTTTTTCTTCTCCTTCTGGAATTCCTATTATGCATAGATTGGCCCACTTTATATTATCCCATAGGTCTCTTATATTGCTTTCATGTTTTTTCATTTGGCTTTCTGTCTGCTGTCCTGATTGGGTGATTTCCATTATTCTATCTTCCATGTTGCTAATTCGTTCTTCTGCAATATTCAGTCTGCTCTTTACTGCCTTTAGCTCAGTTTGCATCTCTGCAAATGAGTTTTTTAGCTTTTCTTGACTCCTCCTTATATTTTCTAGTTCCTTTCTAAGAGAATCTGCATTGCTGTTTGTGTCTTCTCTTAAATCCTTGATATTCAGCCTTAATTCCTCAAGTATTTTCACTACCTCCCTTCTGAACTCCATTTGTGTCTGACTGCAGAGCTCTGTTTCATTGTTGACTGCTTAGATGACTTGTCCTGTTCCTTTAACTGGGAATGGTTTCTGAGCTTCTTCATCTTGCTTATGCTTGTCTTTTTCTGTGAGTTCGGGGAAGCCATACTGTAATCTTGTAAGACCACTTCTAGGCAATAACATCCCTTTGTATTTTTTTGGTGGAGTTACTATTTATTTTTGGTGTGGGTGTTTGAATATTTGTTGTGTCTTTCTTCGGTGTAGGCAGGCCTTTATCTCCCTGGTGCTCTGTGTGTTTTCAGGGAGAAAGAAGAAATGGGTAGGGCCAGCAGTTGGTGCCTGGTCACTGGGCTCTCAACAGCAGCAAGGACCTGCAGGAAGGTGGCACTGGCTACTCCTAGTAGCCAGGCCCTGGCAAGTGATCTTGAGCTCTAGGCAGATCTATCAGGTGTCCAGAGCATTTAGCAGTAGACGCAGCAGGATGTGTGAGTTCCCAGGGGAGTGAGAACCTCAGCGGCTAGTGTTCAATTGCAATGCTCTCCTCAGAGGTGACTGGAACTGCAGGTGGTACCTGTTCAGGAACTCCTAGTGGTAGTGGGCCATGATCGTCTCTAGAGCCAGTTATACCCGTGGTGTTTTGTTTCCTCCACCTGTAGACCATACATGAAGCATCCCATCACACTTAGCCCACATAGGAGGTGCTGTACAGGTTGTTCCTTATTGCAAGGTTCTGGGAAGTGATAGAGATCAGGTATCTGGGTACTGCCCAGAGCACTTAGCAGTGGGAGCAGCAGGGCTGGTGTATTCCTAGGACTGCAAGAGTACCCACAGTTGGTGTTCATTCCCAGTGCCCTCCTCTGTGGTGCCCCTGAGGTGACTGGGGCTGCAATTAATCTGTTCATGGACTCCTAGTGGTAATTTGCTGTTCCCACCTCTGGAACCAGCAATAACTGCTGTGGTTTGCCTCTGCCTCCTGTAGACCATACAGGAAATTTCCTGCTTAGCCCCTACAGGATGTGCTGCACAGGGTGCTCTGAGTTATAGGTCCTTGGAAGGGACAAGCATCTGGGCACTGCCCAGAATGTTTGGTAGTGGCAGCTGCAGGGAAGGTGTCCTCCTGGGGGAGCAAGAGCAATAGCAGGTAGTGTTTTGTCATAATGTCTTTGTGGTGCCTTCTGAGGTGGTTGGGTCTGTGAGTGATTTTTGTTCAGGTATCCCCTGTGGCAGTGGGCCACACCCACCTCTGGAGTCAGGTATAAATGTGCTGGTTTGCTCCCGATCCCTGCAGGCCACCAGGAAGCACCCCATCCCACTTAGACTACACAGGAGGTGCTGCACCAGCCTCTCCTAGATGTATGGACTTGGGAGGGGACAGCAAACAAGTGTCTGGGCGCTGCCCTGAGGGTTTGTCATTGGCAGCTGCAGGGCGGGTGTGTTCCCAGGGGAGTGATAACAACAGTGTCTGGTGCTTAGTAGGCCCCATGTTGCACTTAGTCCCCTGATGCACATAGGCCACACTACAGGTGCCTTGCCACCAGTAGCCTGCACAGGAAGTGCCCAATCTCCCTTATATACGAGCAAGAGTCTTATGGATGTCTGTGAGGGAGACACCTGGTCCACCGTGGGCAAGCAAGCAGCCTCTGTGTTGCGGGCAGTCTGCACCCCAAGATGCCGGTCCACTGCTGTCTAGAAAGCTGCTTCCCATCGTGAGTGGGATGTGCCCAGAGACACCTGATCCACTGCAGCAGCCTTGCAGGCAGCTTCTGGTCCCAGCGGCACAGGTGGGCTGTGTCTGGAAGATGCCAAGACCACAAAGGTCTATCAAGTTTCCTCTTGCTGCACTCGTTTGCACTTGAGCCACCCCACCATCTAGGAGTTGGCCTCTGACTGCCTGTGATTTGCACTAGAGTCACCTCACCCTCTATGAGCTCACCTCCAGCTGCTGGAGGTTTGTGCTTGATCCACCCTGCCCTTTGGGATCCCTCCCTCTGTGCAAGCTCTGGTGCAAGGAGTTTCCTATGGCAGTCAGCCCCTTCTCCTCTCTTCCTCCCCAACAGTGGGGCCTTGCCTCTCCTGTGGGTTCAGACCTTCTCCCGGGTTCCCTCTGACCTGGCGTTCCACTCCCCAGCCCTTAGAGTATCACTCCCCCACCCATAGGCCCTTAGGCTGTGTCCATACCACCAACCCTATCCCTCTCTCAGGGACTGACTTCTGGAGCCTAAGTCTCAGTTCCCAGCCCCTGCCCAAGCATGTCAGGCTGTGGTGTCTGTACTTTTTTTTTCTTTTCTGTTGTTCTACCCAGTTATAGCAAGAGTTTCTTGTCCCTTTGGAGGTTTAAGTTCTTCTGACATCTTACCACGCCCCCCACATTAGCTTTATATTAATTTCTCATGTCAGAAAGTTAACATAAATGCAATCTTGAAACTCATATGAGGGTGGGCCTAATGTTAGAATTCTCAAGAAAAAAATAATTTTTAAAAAAAATTTTGCCCAAAGCTTAAGCTGAGGCTTAGAAAGTTCTCTATGGTCATCATTTGCAAGACCAATTTTATCTTGCCTATTCTTTAATAGAAGCTGTAGTCCATTAAGAGTCCCAGATTCATTTATACAGCTCAGTTCCAACTCCACGACTTTTACAGACACAATACTTTTACCCTTTTCCTTGTATGGCTAAAGCTTAGAACTATAAGTTTTTGAGACTGGCAACTATACCTAAGGAAGTACAAAGCATATTCTTATTATCATATTTGGTTTCTATTTTCTCTTCCCTCTGCATTTTTCCCTAATTTCTTATTAAACTAGGGTATTTTAATTAATATTTATTGTATTTTTAAAGCATATTCAATATTTAAGGAAGGCAATTTTAAAATTTATCTAGTTCACCATACTGTCCAAAATGAAAGTCCCATCTCTCTCATTTGTAGATGAGTTTAATAGATTTATATTTATTTCAATTAATGATATATTTGGACTACCTTATAGAATTATTTTTGAACTTTGTGCATATATTATGTATGGTTACTCTCCTGAACTGTATTAGATGCTAACTGATTATCAATATTTGTACCAGTCCTGGACTAGATATTTGAGGGTAAGAATATTGAGGTTCTAAATCAAAGCTTTAAATGTTATTAACCATAGGAGTTGTGGTTATAAATAGATTTGAATTTTGAGTAATAATGTGTGCCAGCTGTTCTTCTATGATAAATGAAAGTAAAGCAGATTTATTGCTCTTGATGAAACAGTTCATTCCTAACTTGATATATATATATGTGTGTGTGTGTGTGTGCGTGTATGTATATATATGTATATGTATATATATCTCCTCAGTGATTTTGTTTTGTCCATATAGATTGTGGTAACTCAGGTGCCTTTTAAAACAAAGAATAACTGTGTGGCATCTTCAAACATATAATTATGAGGCCTGAAGTCAGAGTGCAAAAAAATCTCTTCTAATGTTGAGGACAGTTATCCTTCTCAATATCAGGTTGTTTTCTGATCTGGTCACTGGAAGATAAAAAGTATATTTGTAAAAACTAAGAGTGTAACTCAAAAGGAATGGCATTAATCTCTCTTAAAAGAATTGCCCCAGTGCTTTTGTGGAAATCTGGACCACTACTGGAATTATCTCAGCACTTATCGAGTATACTTCTTCCTGTATCTCTTTTCAGTGTGGCAGAGCTAAAAGTAACTATAGTAGAAAACACAAGTTCCACTTTTGACCAGTTATTAAAGTTAATACCAGATTTTTTTTTTCAACGAGGCACCTCTTTGTAATGCTTAAGTCTGCACTATTCTGGACAACTTTTGGTGAAGAAATGAAACTGAAAGAGACATTTTAGAGACCACTGAGTGTTTAAACAACTGTTTCAAGTTTGAAACTGAGATGAGATCTCATGTATATGACAAGCTGTGAAGTGGGACATACGGTTAAAAATGTACACTCTCTTGAATAAGCCAGAAAGAGAGAAAATGGTTCTTCTTTTCAATGTATGTCAGGAAAAAAAAATGAATGTGACAACAATGAATGAAATAGAACTATAGTCATAGACTCATGATTGAATAGCACTTTTTGAATGATTAAAATTCTGAGACTCTCATAATTTAAGTTCTCTGGTGTTTTGGGGAGTTCTTTTGAATGAGTACCAATGCATTCTGTTCACCGATATGGCTTACTCAAGGCCACATGTTGGTAGACTTCTGCCAAATAACTCTAGTTAAGCTTAGTAATGGGTACAAAGGAAAGTCACTTTGTAATGATCTAAAAATTAAAAGGGGAGAAATCTTCTCTAATCCATCAAAAAAGGACAATGGAAAATGTCTCCTTTAAAGACTGGGAGAAACCAAAACAGTAAAGGGGAAATAAGTACTCAAACAATAATACACTAGATAATAACAACTTATAGATAAAATGTTTGGCTCTATAGATATTTTATAGAATAACTAATTTCTTATGGAAATCTTTCAATGAGTTTTTAACTGACAGTTCTTCTGAAGTATGGCCCAGCATTGAGCCATGTCTCATAAATGTTTTATAGATAATTAAAATAAATACATAATCTTTCAACAAAATTCTGTTTTGTTTCTATAATACGTTAGACTTATATGTACTTAAATAACACTCACATTTTTAATGTAAAATCTATACGTCATATATCACATCATTCCATAATATATGCAAATCAAATTGTAATCATTCATGTTTTAGACACTTAATTGTATTTTTATATCCTTAAACTCTAATAGATTGATATTTCTATATTAAAATAATTTATTTTCTCAAAACTTTTTATTCCAAACACATTTTGCCAAATATATACTGTCTTATTCAGTACAAAATGCTTTATGATTGTTATACTTCGGAGGCAGCTTTGTAAATATAAACTGACCCTCCATTTTTGTTAATTACTTTATATTGAATTTTATTTATCTATCAATATTATTCTTCTTATTTAGGTTTTCCTTTTAATCTCTATTTTTAGCTTTCCTATTCATTTTTTTTATGCAAATCTTGTGACTACAGGAAGCTTTAACATCAAACTAATAAAATGCCAACTTCAGGAACCTTCTGAAGCTGTGTGATAGATTGTATTTATAATGGTATATGCATTTTCTTAAAGACAGCCACAAACCTTTATAAGCTTTAGGTCCTATCAAACCTGCATTTTACTGTTTGCTAGCAACACATAGCTGGATTTTTAAAATCCAGTCTGAACGTCTTTTCTTTTAACAGGATATTTAACATATTCATTACAGTTGAGATACTTGATCTTGTTTCTTTCATATTATTTTACAGTATTTATTATGTTCTTTTGATATGGCTTCATCATTTTCATTAAAGTTCCTTACTTTCTGCTTTATCTGCTTTTAAATAAAATTGCCTTTTTGTTGTCATTTTATGAGTTCCTTATATACTCTACATATAAGTTCTGTAGTAGATACATGTTAATTTTCATTCAGTTCTGTCTTATGAAGAACAGACTTTATTTGGGTGACATTTTATTTTTATAAATTTTACTGGATTATAGGCGACAAGAATGTTGTGTTAGTTTAGGTGTACATCAAAGTGAATCAGCCATAAATATACACATTTATTCATTCTTTTTCAGATTCTTTCCCCGTATGGGCTATCATAAAGTACTGAGTAGATTTCCCTGATCCGTCCTTTTTACTGATCATTTTGCTATATAGTAGTGCGTATATGCCAATCCCATCCTCCCAATCCATTCCTCCTCTTCGTTTCCCCTTTAGTAAACATGTTTGCTTTAAAATCTTTGAGTCTATGTTTTGTGAATAAGTCTTTTTGTATCATTTTTATTCTATTCCATATATAAAGGATATTATATGATATTTATCTTTATCTGTCTGACTAACTTCACTTAGGACGATAATCTCTGGGTCCATCTATGTTGCTGCAAATGGTGTTATTCCTTCAGTGGCTGGGCACTATTCCATTGTGTACATGCAACACATCTTTTTTTTAAATTTCTTTTTTTATAACTTAAATGAATTTTATTTCAATTATAGGTGTACATGAATCATCACAAGTCAATTTGATAGATTTTGTGTCCCAAACCCACAGTGCATCCCCCTACCCCCCAGATTGTCTTATTTGAAAAACCAAGGTTTTCCAAAGTCTGTGAGTCATTGTCTGTTCTGCAGAGAAGTTCATTGTGTCTTTTTAGTTTCCTCATGTAAGCAGTAGCATTGGGTGTTGCTGTCTAATTGTCTGACTGGTTTCACTTCGCATGATAATTTCTAGGTCCATCCATGTTGCTATAAATGTTGTTATTTCATTCATTTTAATGGCTGAGTAACATTCCATTGTGTGTATGTACCATATCTTCCCTATCCACATCTCTGTCGATGGGCATTTAGGTTGTTTCCATGACTTGGCTATTGCATAGAGTGCTGCAATGAACACTGGAGTGCATGTGTCTTTTCGAGTCATGGTTTCCTCTGGATAGATGCCCAGGAGTGGGATTGCTGGATCAAATGGTAATTCTATTTTGAGTTTTCTGAGGAATCTCCATGCTGTTTTCCACAGTGGTTGCACCAATTTGCATTCCCACTAGCAGTGTAATAGGGATCCTTTTTCTCCACACCCTCTCTAGCACTTACTATTTATTTGTAGACTTTTTGATGATGGCCATTCTGGCCAGTGTAAAGTGGTACCTCATAGTGGTTTTGATTTGCATTTCTCTAATGAGGAGTGATGTTGAACATCTTTTCATGTGTTTATTTGCCATCTGCAAGTCTTTGGAGAATTGTGTGCCTAGATCCACTGCCCATTTTTTGATGGGGTTGTTTGTTTCTTTGGTATTGAGCTGTAGGAGGTGTTTGTAAATTTTGGAGATTAATCCCTTTCAGTTGATTCATTTGCAAATATTTTCTCCCATTCTGTGGGTTGTCTTTTTGTTTTGTTTATGGTTTCCTTTCCTGTGCAGAAACTTTGAAGTTTAATTAAGTCCCATTTGTTTATGTCTCTTTTTATTGTCCTTACTCTAACACATGGATCTGAGAAGATGTTGCTATCATTTATGTCAGAGAGTGTTTGGCCTATGTTTTCCTCTAAGAGTTTTATAGTATCTGGTCTTATATCTAGATCTTTAATCCATTTTGAGATTATTTTTGTGCATGGTGTTAGGAAGTGTTCTGGTTTCATTGTTTTACATGTAGCTGTCCAGTTTTCCCAGCACCACTTATTGAAGAGGCTGTCTTTTGTCCAGTGTATATTCTTGCCTCCTTTGGCATAGATTAGTTGACTATAGATGCATGGATTTAATTCTGGGCTTTCTATCCTGTTACACTGATCTCTGTTTCTGCCAGTAACATGTGGTTTTGATGACTGTAGCTTTGTAGTAGAGTCTGAAGTCAGGGAGCCTGATTCCTCCAGCTCCATTTTTCTTTTTCAGGATGTCTTTGGATATTCTGAGTTTTTTGTGTTTCCAGACAAACTTGAAATTATTTTGTTCTAGTTCTGTGAAAAATGTCCTTGGTAATAATTTGGTAGGGCTTGCATTGAATCTGTAGATTGCCTTGGTTAGTATAGTCATTTTGATAACATTGACTCTTCCAATCCAAGAGCATGGTATGTCTTTCCATCTGTTCATGTCATCCTTGATTTCTTTCATCAGCAACATATAATTTTCAGAGTAAAGGTCTTTTGTCTCTTTGGGCAGGTTTATTTCTAAGTATTTTATTCTTTTGATGAGATGGTAAACGGGATTGCTTCCCTAATTTCTCTTTCTGATCTTTCATTGTTAGTATAAGAAATGCAGTTGATTTCTGTGTATTAATTTTGTATCCTGCAACTTTGCCAAATTCATTGGCAGTTTTCTGGTAGAGTCTTTAGGATTCTCTAGGTATAAAATCATGTCATCTGCAAAAAGTGACAGTTTCACTTCTTCCTTTCCAATTTGGATTCCTTTTATTTCTTTTACTTCTCTGATTGCTATAGCTAGGACTTCCAGAACTATGTTGAATAGTAGTGGTGAGAGTGGACACCCCTATCTTGTTCCTGATCTCAGTGGGAATTCTTTCAGCTTTTCACCATTGAGAATGATGTGAGCTCTGGGTTTGTCATAGATAGCCTTGATTATGTTGAGGTAGGTTCCCCCTATGCCCACTTTCTGAAGGGTTTTTATCAGAAATGG
>PVHT021183526.1:5959568-6019372 GCA_004024745.2 Catagonus wagneri | reverse complement strand
TAATTATTGATATATATGTCCTTATTGCCATTTTATTAACTGTTTGGGGGTTTTGTAGCTCTTTTTTTCTTCCCTTATTCTCTTGTTGTCTCCTCTCACAAGATGGCTATCTTTCATGTTGTATTTGAGTTGATTTTTCTTATTTGCTTGTGTATCAGTTGTAGATTTTTGGTTTGTGGTTACCCTGAAGTTTTGATATAGGAGTCTGTATATAAATGAGATTGTATTAAGTTGTTGGTTTCTTAATTACACGTGCTTCTCCAGTGACCTGCATTTGTGCTCTCTTCTGATGATTTCTGATTTTGGTAGCATAATTGTGCATTTATGATTTAGTATCTTTACTGTATATATGCCTTTATTGGTGGGTCTTGTCATTTTTTGTGTTTTTGTTTCTGGTTGTGGCTTTTTCTTTCTGCCTAGAGAAGTTCCTTTAGGATTTGTTGTAAAGCTGGTTTAGTGTTGCAGAAATCTCTTAGCTTTTGCTTATCGGTAAAGGTTTTGATGTCTCCTTCAAATCTGAATGAGAGCCTTGCTGGATAAAGTAATCTTGGTTGGAAGTTTTTCCCTTTCATCACATTTAGTATATCATGCCACTCCCTTCTGGCCTGCAGGGTTTCAGCTGAAAAATCTGCAGATAACCTTATTGGGATTCCCTTGTATATCATTTGTTTCTTTTCCCTAGCTGCTTTCAGTATTTTCTCTTTGTCTTTAATTTTGGTCATTTTGATTAATATGTGTCTGGGGGTGTTCCTCCTTGGGGTTTATTTTATATGGTACTTGTTGCACTTCCTGGATTTGAGTGAGTGGTTCCTTTCCCATATAAGGGAAGTTTTCAGCTATTATCTCTTTGAATATTTTTTCTGTCCCCTTCTCTCTCTCTTCTCCCTCTGGCACCCCTACAATACGGATGTTGGTGCGTTAAACATTATCCCAGAGTTCTCTGAGACTCTGCTCATTTCCTTTCAATCTTTTATCTCTTTTCTTTTCTGCATTAGTGATTTCCACTAATCTGTCCTCCACCTTCTGATTCGCTCTTCTGTCTCTTGTATTCTACTGCTGGCTGCTTCTAATGACTTTTTTATTTCAGTGATTGTATTTTGCACCTCTTCTTAATTTTTACAGCTTGTATTTCTTTGCTCAGTGTTTCCTGTAAATGATCAATCTTTGCCTCCAGTCTATTTCCAATGCCTTGCATCATCTTCAGCATCAACAGTCTAAAGTCTCTTTCTGGGAGGCTGATAATCTCCTCTTCACTGAGCTGTTTTTCTGGGCTTTTCTCTTTCTCCCTGGGAGGCTTATAATCTTTCCCTGACCTCAGGTAGTTCCATGGATGCACAAATTAGCAGTCAACCAAATGCTCTGGAATCTGTAGTTCCTTACCCTACAGTTGCCTAAAAACTAACTCCAGGCAATAAACTGAAGCAATGGTATAGTTCATCTTGTTTATAGCCCTTTTCTCAGAGATACATTTCATGCTCTTTTTGCTGTACAATACCTAAAAACTAATACTTCTTACATATCATTTGGTTTTCTTATAAAATGGGGGTAAATCTTGTCACTGTTTATCCATAATGGCTGGAGGCCATTTTTTTTTTAGTAATGTACAACAGTGACCATTTTTAGGGTTAAAATTCTTTTAAATGTTTATTTTGTAAATGAACCAGTGATTAGAAAATACATCTCTCTTTTAAAGACTTATTTTTACCTATATTTGGATAAATTGGAAAGTCTTGCCAGTCTTTCTAGCTGTTTCCAAATTATTATTTTATTGACAAGAGTAACTTTAAACTTAGAAATCCTGAGCTGCCTAAATTCACAATTAAATTTCTTTAAAGCTGTGAAAATGTCAGTGTGTCTGGTTATAAGCGATTGTTGAATGAGAGAGAAAAATTATTATAAAGTGAAAGTAATGAGATAATTCAGGAAAGAAATGTTAGGATGTCTTAATGGACAGTGGATAAGCTAATTCATCAGTTCAGCTTAATAATAATAATAAAAAGGTAATTTAAAATAGTCACCATCCTATTGATTCTCAGTATAGATTCTTTTCTTTATACCACCTAAGTAGTTTTCTTAATAAATCTTTTAATGGGCCATTTACACTAAGTTTTTCTAGAATGAATTATGAAGATTTTAAACTGTTCCTAGAATATCAATTCTTGCCTGACTCAACTGAAGTAGTGCAAAACAAAGGGATTCATGCTATGAATAAATAAAGACCATAATAAAGAAATTGTTTTCTAAAATGTCATCTTTAACTTAAGTATTTAGGGCACTAATTTGTTGGCAAAATAGGTACTTTGGGAACTCTGGTGGGTTCCAATACACATCATATATACAAAAAATTATAAAGTTAGATTATAATAAATAGTACCAGAAATGATGAATGAACACTGAATTGTCCATCAGCAGTTATAAATGTATTTATTTGGTCTGTATGAGGGAGAATATTCATAGATAACCATAATTTTTCAAATAATATTCTGAAAATCTATACATATTTTTAATACATTTCTTTGAAGGGTAACATTGAATTTCCTCCAAATATTCAAGGTGATTTAATTTAAGACTAATATAGGCATAATCTTCATGACAAGAGCATAGTTAATATGATTTACTATTTATTTGGATATGCTGTTTCGACTTGACTAATTTAAATGTTTCAAATATTCAGAGTATGAATGAAGTTGACTATTAAGGAATAGACTTCCAGAATGACAATATATTATCAAAAGATCACACATGGTTAATGAAAATATCTGGTTGATTGTAGCTACAATGCCACTTACCTTATCGGTGATTTTTTTTCTTCTCATTTTAAGACATTTGTGTACTGGTATGTGTGTTATAAGACTACTGACTTGATAAAGATAGATAAAAGGAATTTTGGGAACAATGTATATATGTATGTGTTAGTTTCTTTCTTTTCTTTTTTTTTTTGCACTTTTTAGGGTCACACCCCTGACATATGGAGGTTCCCTGGCTAGGGTTTGAATCAGAGCTGTAGCCACCGGCTTATGCCACAGCCACTGCAATGCCAGGTCTGAGCCGTGTCTGCGACCTATACCACAGTTCATGGCAACGCCAGATCATTAACCCACTGAGCAAGCAAGGCCAGGGATCGAACCTGCAACCTCATGGTTCCTAGTCAGATTCCTTAACCACTGTGCCATGATGGGAACTCCTGTATGTGTTAGTTTCTTGCAGACTATAGAAAAAGACAAATAAGTCAATTGTTTGAGGGTTATGTCTCTCAGAGTAATAATAGGGTCCACTTAGTTCTTCACATTTTTCCCTTTAGTTCAGTCATCTGGATTTTTGAGACACATAACAAGAGATAAAGATGGATTCTACTCATTGTAACTTTATTTTCCTTTCTGTAAAACAACTGGGCCATAGCAACATGTTCTTACTAACATATATATGGTTTGTATATGCATTCATATCAAACCTCCTTCCAAACAGAAATTGAAATAATTTACAAAGATGTGTGTGTACAATATTAAAACAAAAAATAAAAGATCATGGAGAAATCAGTATGCAATAAAAATAATATAAACTAAGAAGGAAAAGTAGCATCTCAACCACATGTCATGTTATCCCATATGCTTTAAAACTTGTCAGAGTATATAAACGAAAATGGATTTGATTTAGTAAAATATTTTTTATTACAACTGTTACCTTTTTAGAGTTTATATAAAAATTTCCCATTTAAAAATGCTCATAGCAGGAGTTCCTGTCGTGGCTCAGTGGTTAACGAATCTGACTAGGAACCATAGGTTGTGGGTTCAATCCCTGGCCTGGCTCAGTGGGTTAAGGGTTGAGCATTGCCATGAGCTGTGGTGTAGGTTTCAGATGCAGCTCAGATCCCATGTTGCTGTGGCTGTGGCATAGGCCAGCGGCTACAGCTCCGATAAGGCCTAGGAACCTCCATTTGCCATGGGTGTGGCTCTAGAAAAGGCAAAAAGACCAAAAAAAAAAAAAAAAGAGAGAGAGAATCATGATTAGAAACATCACCTTATAAAAATGTTTCATTAATCTGTATTAATCTCACAATCAATAGATTCATTTTAAAAATCCACAGGAATATGGACAAATTTTTGAAATGCTTAGTATTACTAGTATAATGCATATAAATTTCACCTAATGTGAGTTATATTTTTAAAGATGTCACCTCCATTTCTTTGCACATTGAAATCATTTTTATTTTATTACACATGGCCTTTCCTTGTGGCTGTGATGAGGTATCACAGTCCAATTTTCTTCCAATTGTATAGTACAAATAATTTCTCCTAGGAACTGCTTTGAAGTTTAAAGCATGGAAATAATTTTATTGATGCAATTTTATTTTACAGAATAGCACAATTCAGCAAGGCTAAATTCTTCATGAATATCACTGTCTAATCTGTATAAAATTTAATTGACCAATGATACAATGTGAAAATGTCCTTATGATTTGCAAAATTGAGTGAATATCCTAATAGTTACTGCTTTCTGTGAATCATCAAAGTTTCACCAGAAACCGAAAAACTAGTAATACTAGGCTCAGTAGCACCCTTCAGTTGTGCCCATTTTGTGTTTTACAATGTGGTTGTGAATAATCTTATTTAGCCTTAGTACAATTTTATTTGCCAATTTATTTTACATGGGTAAGAAAAGAGACTCAGATCTGAAAGTGACTTTCCAGGGTCATGAAATGTGGGAGAGCAGAGCTGGGGCTAGAACTTAGGCTATGTGACTTTTGGCTTGCAATATTTCCTCTACTAGATAACTATTTCAGCTTTCGAGTGCTACATTAGAAGTTATGGTGTCAGGTTCAGAGCTATAGAATAAAAGAAAGAACAGGAGACACAGAGGGGCTAGAAGAAAACCAAAGGTAACTCAGAAAATATACATTTACATATTGGTTCTTTAAGAAATTTTGGACACCTATTATGAGCCTTTCTCTCTTCTAAGTATGAAGGATTTGGCAATGAACATATATATATTTCAAATATCCCATTTTTCACAAAGACTGTGAAATATGCAAAGAAACAGAAAGTTTGTCCCATGTACAGAGAAAAAGCAGTCCATAAAAACTGTCCATAGTTAGCCCTCACGTTGGATTAACTAACAAACACTTTAAGTCAGCTATAATAAATCCATTCAAAGCACCAAAAAAAATAATAACAATAGCTAAAGAAGTAAAAGAAAACATGAGAATGATGTCTCACCAAATATGTTTATCAGTAAATATATAGAAATTATAGTTTTAAAAATAAATAGAAATTGTGGAGTTGAAAGTATGATAACTGAAATTGAAAATTCATTTGATGGGCTCAACAGCAAATTTGAGCTGGCAAAAAATAAAAGAACCAGAGAACTTGAAAATAGGTCAAATGATATTACACAGTCTGAGCTCCGAAAGATAAAAGGATGAGAAGTGAATAGAACCTCAGACCTGTGGGACACCACTAAGCACACAGACAAATTCATAATGGAGAGAGGCAGGGAGAGAGAGAGTCAAAGGGGGAGAGGAAGCAAAAAGAATATTTGAAGTATATGAAAACCACTGAAAAAGTTCAACAAATTCTGAGAAGAAAAACTCAAAAATTCATACCTAGATACATCAAAATCACACTTGGAAAGGAACAGAGGATCTTCAAAGCAGCAAAAGAGATGACTCAACAATACAAGTGATCAAATGATCCACAATATGATTAATAGCTTATTTATCATCAGAAACCATAATACTAAAAGTTGGTGGGATTATATGTTCAAAATTTTGAAAGAAAAAGTGTATAAATCAAGAATTTTATATCTAGTGAAACCATCCTTCAAAAATTAAAGAGAAATTAAGACATATTCAAATAAATAAAGACTAAGTGAGTCTGTCTCTAGCACACCTGCCCTGCATGACAAATTCATCCTGAAGGTGTTCCTTCAGGATGACACGAAAGAGCACTAGGTAATTTAATTCCATGCAAAGAAGAAATAACACTAGTGAAAATAATGCAAATATAATACATAGATTAATATAAAATATAGTATGTATGTATTTTTGTTTGTAATTCTTTCTTTTCCTGAATGATTAAAAAAACAACTACATAAATCAGTAATTATAAAACTATTAACTGTGTTAATGGGCTTTTGTTAAAAAATGTAATTTGTATGGTAATAAACCCACAAAGGATTAAGGAAGGAAGGGACTTATGTCAGATGGAAAATTTTGGTATGTTTTTCTAATTTTGGTGGTTGTTAATCTGAATTAGATTTTTATAAAATGAGAAGTTAATTGTAATCTTCAGAATAACCACTAAAATTTAAGTTAAAAAGAATGTACCTAACATATAATACAAATAGCAAACTTTTTCCAAAATGAAAAGATGACATTAAAATTCTAAATTTACTTAAGTTAACAGGTAGCAATGATTCAAAATGAAATTTATAATTATGGAGCAATTAAGGCTGGCTCAAAAATATTCTGTTCTTCTTTTGAGTAGAATTGCACTTACTAATTCTCTTTGACTCAGGCAGCCATATTCTGGCTTTACCAACTGTTCAACTGTGGGAGAAATGTTATGCTTCAGTTCCGGGCCTTAATTTTATAAGCCAGAGAGTGGTCTGATATGCCTCCTTTTTTGCTTTCACTTTAATGGAAACACATGTAGAGACTGAGTCCTCATCAGTGTTGTGTCTGAGTGGGCATGGTAATCAGAGACTGAGGCTAATATACATTAGACATATACTGTTAGGAAAAAAGAGAGACTTTTGTAGAATTTAACCATTGATTTTTGGGGATACTTTGTTATTGGCACGTAACTTGCCTATCATGACAGATAAAAGTGAGATTTTATCCACAGTAAAAGTGGAATTTATTGCAAGGCCTTTCTGTAGGATTAGTCACTCTGGTTATAATTGTGTTTGACAAAAGATTTAGATAATTATGGGAAAATGTACAATTATTTTACTTGATATTTATTAGGTAGCCTATGTAATATCCAAATTTGTTATCAAATTTGTTTTTCCCTATTATCTCCTAAGGAAGCATGTGTGTTCCTGCCTGTATGACTTTTTCTCCTTCCATTTGAAATACCTCTCTTTAAATTATCATATCCAGATTACTTTTTAAAATTCTATAAAGGCTTCAAAGACCAATTCAAATCATATTTCATTCATCAGAATTTATCTTATTCTTCTACTCTACATAGATAAGGTAATAATAATAGTAGTAATAATAATATCAAGTACCAGCACATGCAAAACTCTGTTATTTGCTTTGCATGTGTTATGCTATTTAGACTTCACAACATGGTTTTCATGAATAATTTAAACTGAGAAAGTATCATATCCAAGCCATGTACCTCATATACCACTAACTCCTATTTATAGAACCAGTGTGTTTTAAGACTGCATTTCTGCATTTTTGACTATTTCTATTCTGAGATCCTACTGTACTAAACCCACTTAAGAATTCAGCCATTCATTTTTTCCCTAATTCCATCATGTACTTTGGTTCTGTCCTCCACATAAGTTCTAAATTCAGGTCTCAGGCTGACTTGGTACCTCATTCCCCCAAAAGAAGTGACTATTCATCCAACTATCCCAGTTTACATTTTAGGATTCAAGATTTTGAAATAATAATATACATGTGATTCTTAAAGTAATAATTCTGATATGGAACCTTAAAGCTTAAAACACTGGTTTTAGCTGAGAACACAATTTCAGTGACTGTGAGGATAAGGGGAGGTTAAAACAATTATATGAGTTACAGACCATTTACTTGCAGAAATGAAACAACATATAGACAAAATGATGACTTTTGCACTTTTTATTCCAGTTGTGCAGATACAGATATAGCTGCTAATCTCATGGTTTATTTGTATTTCTACAGGGAAAAAGAAAGTTAACTAATGCATAATAAATGCCTATGTGGAAGAAAGCAGCTACATGGCTAGAGTGACTGAATATTTTTGGGGTTATCAAAAGTATCTGGAATGCCATTATAATATCTTAGTCCATAATAAGTGCTTTGAAATCAGTCATTAACTGACATAACTGTTATGTCAACCATTAACAACAGAGCCAAAATTCCTATTCTCATACTATTTTCCATCATGTTCTATCCTAACAGACTGGCTATAGTTCCCTGTGCTGCAGTGTAGGATCTTATTGCTTATCCATCCTAAATGCAATAGTGTGCATCTACCATGCCTAAACTCCCAGGCTATCCCACTTCCTCTCCCACCCCCCTAGGCAACCATAAGTCTATTCTCTATGTCTGTGAGTCTGTTTTGTAGATAGGTTCATTTGTGCCATATTTTAGATTCCACATATTAGTGATATTATATACTATTTGTCTTTCTGACTTCACTCAGTATGATAAACTCTAGTTGTATCCATATTGCTGCAAATGGCATCATTTAGTTCTTTTTTATGGCTGAGTACTATTGTAATGTATATATGTACCCCATATTCTTAATCCATTCCTCTCTTAATGGATATTTAGATTGCTTCCATGTCTTGGCTATTGTGAATAGTGAACATAGGGGTGCATGTATCTTTTTAAATGATAGTTCTTTTCTGGATATATGCTCAAGAGTGGGATTGCTGGATCATATGGTAGTTCTCTATTTAATTTTCTGAGGAAACTCCATACTGTTTTCCATTGCAGTTGTACCAATTTACACTCCCACCAATAGTGTAAGAGGGTTCCCTTTTCTCCATACTCTCCAGCATTTGTTATTTATAGACTTGTTAATGATGGCCATTCTGACCAGCATGAGGTGGTACCTCATGGTAGTTTTGATTTGCATTGCACTAATATTAGTGATATTGAATATCTTTTAATCTATTGGCTATCCATATGTCTTCTTTGGAGTAATGTCTGTTTAGGTCTTCTGCCCATTTTTCAATTGGGTTGGTTTTTGTTGTTGAGTTTTAAGAGTTATTTGTATATTTTGGAGATTAGGCCCTTGTCAGTTGCATTGTTTACAAAGATTTTCTCCCATTCTGTGTGTTGTCTTTTCATTTTTTTTTAAAGTTTTCCTTTGCTGTGCAAATCTTTTGCATTTAATTAGGTCCCATTGGTTTATTGTCATTACTCTAGGAGATAAATCAAGCAAGATGTTGCTGTAATTTATGTCAGAGTGTTCTACATATTCTTTCCTCTAGGAGTTTTATAGTATCTGGCCTTACATTTAGGTCTTTAATCCAGAATTATTTTTAAGAGTTTGTAACACTGATACCTAATCTGAATTTATGTGAACACCTTTTTTTTTTCCCCTCTGGTTGTATGCTAAAATTCAAATGCTAAATGTTAACTGTGAAACTGTGCTTGTTATCATAAGTAATAATAGATAAAATATGAGAATTTCAAGCAAAAAAGTCTTTGTGACTCGAGTAATAATTACCTCACATTCTCTACTGTACCTTCTCATTTTGATCTAGCATAGTAAATTGGGATTTACTCCAAACTGGGATTTATTCCCTTTCTTCACTTCCCTCTATTTCTCCATTCACTTTCCTCCCTCACTTCCTCCTTTCCTCTCTTCTCTTCTTCCTTTCTTTTCTTCCATCAGTACATTCTTTTCTTTTATTCAGACTAGGGAAATTTTTTAAATGTCTAATAGTACTAAATCCTATCTAAATTTGGTCTGCTGGCACAGAAATTTTGAGCTGCTTTTAATGAAATTCTTTTGTGTGTGTGTGTGTGTGTGTGTGTGTGTGTGTGTCTTTTTGCCTTATCTAGGGCCGCACCCACAGCATATGGAGGTTCACAGGCTAGAGGTCTAACAGGAGCTTTAGCTGCCTGCCTTTGCCACAGCCACAGCAATGTGGGATCCGAGCCATGTCTGCAACCTACACCACAGCTCACAGCAACGCCAGATCCTTAACCCACTGTACCAGGCCAGGGATCAAACCCACAACCTCATGGTTCCTAGTCGGATTCATTAACCACTGAGCCACAATAGGAACTCCTAATGAAATGCTTAAAAAGAATTACTTTAGGAAGTTAGTTTTGCCCCTTAAGCATTATTAATACAATGAAAACAAATTATTTTTATGGAGAAATCAGAAACTTTTGGTGCATGTCTTCATTTCATTAAGATTTCTCTTTTGGAAAATATTTACTACACTGAGTTACAACTAAATTAAATATGGTGTACAGATGTCTCCTAAGAGGATAAACTAAATTAAATTGGGAAGAGACCAAATCTAATCATATCACATCTTTATAATAAAGCAACAAAAATCTTTAGTTTACTTCTATCCCTTTGCTCTGGTAAAATTCACACTTTATCAGTGTGGTGGACATTCCTCATTTTTTTAGAATATGAAATAAAACACTAAAATCTAAAACACTTTAAAATTACTCATTTTTTTAATATTATGTGTTCATGTTTCTGGAGGACGTGTTATAAACATTTGATAATTTAGTTCCTTTATATTTTATCCACTTATTTACTCAACAAACATTCATTAAGCAGATAAGACATTAGAAGCACAAAGAAGAATACCATATGATCCCTGCTTTCAGGTCTTCCGTCTACTTGGGCAGACTTAAAAAATAACATAAATAAGTATATAGATTTCTGCTAGATAGATGTCCAGGAGTGGGATTGCTGTAAAATAGACTTGTGATGATTTATGTACACCTATAATTGAAATAAAATCCATTAAGATAAAAAAATAAATAAAAAATAAAAAAATAAGTATATAGATTAACAGATAAATAGGTAGGTAATAGATAATAAGGACTCTCTAGCAAAGCTTTGTAAAAAGTGCTTTTGAGAGAGTTCCCATTGTGGTGTAGCAGAAATGAATCCGACTAGTTTCCATGAGGATGTGGGTTCGATCCCTGGCCTCACTCAGTGGGTCAGGGATCTGGTGTTGCCATGAGCTGGTGGCTTGGATTCCATGTTGCTATGGCTATGGCATAGGCTGGCAGCCCCTAGCCTTGGAATTTCCATATGCCATGATGTGGCCCTAAAAAAAGCAAAAAAAAAATGCTTTTGAAAGAAAAAAGTGGTGAATGTTTTTCTGAGGGAAAATGTCACAGGAAAAACAATATTTACATTAAGTTTTTGAAATTGAGTAGAGAATGAGGAGGCCAATCTAAGCAAAATACTAATACATATTAAACATCCAATATACATCCTACATATATAGTAAAATGAGGACTAGAGAGGTAGGTAACATCTCAAGTTCACACAGCTGATCAGTGGAAGAGTTGGGATTAGATTCAGATGATTTGACTTTATAATCTTTATGCTTAATCTAGATAAAATGGCAAATGAAATCTAATAGATCATTTTGGCTCATAAAATCTGAGATGTTTGTGAACCTTAGGTGATGAGACTAGATGTTATTTACAGTTTACTATAAAAGACCTAAAGTGTTTTGCTAAAGAATTTAGATTTAAGAAGTTCCCTTTTGGATGGAGCAGAAATGAATCTGACTAGTATCTATGAGGATGTATGTTCGATCCCTGCCTCTTTGAGGGGGTTGGGATCTGGTGTTGCAATGAGCTGGTGTGTAGGTTGCAGATGAGGCTTGGATCCATGTTGCTGTGGTTGTGGTGTAGACTGACAGCTACAGCTCCAATTCGACCCCTAGCCTGGGAACTTCCATATGCCTCAGGTGCAGCCCTAAAAAGCAAAATAATTAATTATTTTTTTTAAGGAATTTAGACAATCCATTAAAAAGTATCCAAAGCTCTTAGGCAAAGAAATCATAAATTCAGAGGAGGGTGGTTTAAATAAAAACTACAAATTTAGAATTTAAAAATAAGAGAGACAAGGCATTTATTTCAGGGACATGATAGCTGCATTGCATAAAAGAGGGTGAGAGTACATTCCAGTCAGATTTAAGGATGAGCACACAGTTCCCTCAACTGCTATTATTGTTTCCCTGTCTCTGTTGGGGAAAGAGGGCTTTGTAGGGCTGTAGTCTGCCATCTTGCTGGACTTTGAGCAACTTAGTTTTTTAAGACACAACCAGTTTTAATGTAATATTTACCTAAAAGCGTCAATTCAATATTTTCTAAGACTTAGTATCTCTCAAAATACTTTAAAATCTTTTCTTGCCTCATATGACAAGGCTCTCTTCACCACATATGACAAGGCTCTTCATGATCTCACATCTGCATAGAATTCCAAGTTCATTTCTTCCCTAAACTTGAACTCTACAAAATAGCCAAGATTAAATTTTTAGCTAACATATTCTCTGGAGTTTCTCACAGTTCTGGAGGGTGGGAAAACCAAGGTTGAGGTGCCAGCTAATCAGTGTCTAGTGAAGGCATTTTCCTTGGTTTGCAGAAGGCCGGCTTCTTACTACATCTCCATGTGATGTTTCTTCAGTGTGTGCACATGGAGAAAGAGGTATCTCTTCTTTTTTAATAGACCACTAATGCCATCATGAGGGCTCCATTCTCAAGACTTAATCTAACCTTAGTTATATCCCAAAGACCATGTCTTCAAATACAATCACATTGAGAGTAAGGGCTTCAGTATATGAGTTTTAGGTGGGGAGACACAAAACAAATCCATAACACACCTCAACCCTAATTCTACTTTCTCTCTTCCTAACATACCTCTTCTTATTTATTTTTAAAATATATCCTTGACACTAATATTTCCTTTGTAACTCCAATTCAACTTAATTTAGATCTTATAATTTTATTATTTATACCTCCTAAATTGCCATTTATATTTCATCTATTTGTTTATGCATGTGTCACTCAATAACTTCTTCATATTTCTACACCAGTTTATTTTCTCAATCATGCTTCATATGCTGTATAACTTGTCCATTAAGTTTTCAGTTTAATTGGATCACAATTTTTTTTTATTGTTCAGAAGTTTCTTTTCACATTTTATCTGTCTTTTTAAAGGATTTTGATTCATTGTAAATATATATAAATATTTTATACATTGTCTATACGGTCGGGCTTTAGGAAATAACAGTTTATTATGACTTCCTCTAGAGAGGATTTGCATTTGCTCATGCCAAGTGATGAAGGAGTTTACTGTCTAGATTTTCTGAGATGCCTTGGTATTATAAATTTAAGCCCCAAACCTTGTTGGTTCAGAGACTGATTTACAAACTCTAGGGAATTTCCTATCCACTGCTGTGGCTAAAACAAAGTTACTGTGTTCATGTTCTCTGTTGGAGAAAATTTTTTCCTAATTTGTATTTTCCCCTTAAGATTCAAATCTGAAAGACTGATTTGCACCTTTTATCTTATACAAGGTTAAGATACTGTTATTTTTCAAGAGTAACTCTCAAAACCTAAGACTCTTGATTTCCTGCTATTATGAAACATCACTAGAAAGCCTAGAACTCACTCCTGTTTATTATTCAGGTTTTACCTTTTCATTTACGTCCCCAAATAATTTCTTATCTGTGTGTATGTCCCTTCCATTATATTTTAAGGTATCTGTCAATGTGATTAGCCCTTAGCAATGTCGTAAGAAGAACTGTTTTCTAGAAGAACTAGTTATTCTTTTTGCTAGCAGCAGCAGAACTCTCTAATTCATTAAAACTCATCTTTAATGCCAGCTTCTTTAGTAAACTTTCACTTATTAGATCTCTTCACCATAGACTTAGATTACCTGTGCTAGTCATCCATTTTTCTCCTCTCAGCTCCAAATTCATTCCTTTTTTAAATTTTTAAATGATTTTTATTGTTTCCATTATAGCTGGTTTACAGTGCTCTGTCAGTTTTCTACTGTACAACTAAGTGACCCAATCACACATACATATATACATTCTTTTACTCATATTATCCTCCATCATGATCCATTATTCCCAGTGCTATACAGCAGGATGTTATTGTTTATTCATTCCAAAGGCATTAATCCCAGATTCCCAGTCCATCCCACTCCCTCCCCCTCCCCCTTGACAACCACGAGTCTGTTCTCCAAGTCCATGAATTTCTTTTCTGTGGAAAGGTTCATTTGTGCTCTATATTAGATTCCAGATATCAGTGATATCATTTATTTGTCTTTCTGACTTATTTCACTTAGTATGAGAGTCTCTAGTCCCATTGCTGGAGGGAACTAGAGACTCTCATACTAAGTGAGAGTCAAATAACAAATGGCATTATTTTGGTGTTTTTATGGCTGAGTAGTATTTCATTGTGTATACATACCACGTCTTAATCCATTAATCTGTCGACGGACATTTAGGTTGTTTCCTTGTCTTGGCTATTGTGAATAATACTGTAGTGAACATACGGATGCATATATTTATTTCAAGGAAAGTTTTGTCTGGATATATGCCCAAGAGTGGGAATGCTGGATCATATGGTCCTTCTATATTTAGTTTTCTGAGGTATCTCCATACTGTTTTCCATGGTGGTTGTACCAATTTACATTCCCACCAACAGTGCAGGGAGTGTTCCCCTTTCTCCACACCCCCTCCAGCATTTGTTATTTGTAGACTTACTAATGAGACCCATTCTGACTGGTGTGAGGTGGCACCTCATAGCAGTTTTGATTTGCATTGCTCTGGTAATCAGTGATGTTGAACATTTTTTCATTTGCTGGTTGGTCATCTGTATATCTTCTTTGGAAAAATGTCTATTCAGGTCTTTGCCCATTTTTCAATTGGGTTGTTGACTTTTTTGCTGTTGCTTCATCTAAGAAGTTTGTATATTTTAGAGATTAAGCCCTTGTCAGTTACATCATTTGAAACTATTTTCTCCCATTCTGTAAGTTTTTTTTTTTTTTTTATGGCTTCCTTTGCTGTGCCAAAGCTTGTCAGTTTGATTAGGTCCCATGGGTTTATTTTTGCTTTTATTTCCATTGCCTTGGGAGAATGACCTGAGAAAATACTTGTAAGGTTGATGTCAGAGAATGTTTTACTTATATTCTCTTCTAGGAGTTTGATGGTGACTTGTTTTGTCTATTTTTAAATTTTATTTATTATTTTTTTTGTCTTTTTAGGGCTGCACCTGTGACATATGGATGTTCCCAGGCTAGGGGGTCCAATCAGAGCTATAGCTGCCAGCCTACACTACAGCCACAGCTACATGGGATCTCAGCCACACCTGCAACTTACACCACAGCTCAGGGCAATGCCAGATCCTTGACCTACTTAGTGAGGCCAGGGATTGAACCTCATCCTCATGTATGCTAGTTGGGTTCTTTAACCACTGAGTCATGACAGGAACTTCTTTTTAAGTCTTTAAGCCATTTTGAATTTATTTTTGCATGGTGTGAGGGTGAGTTCCAGTCAGTGATTTACATGGGGCTGTCCACATTTCCCAGCAGAACTTGCTGAAAAGACTCTTTTTCCCATTTTATATTTTTGCCTCCTTTGTTGAAGATTAATTGACCTTAGGTTTCTGGGTTTCTTTCTGGGTTCTCTATTCTGTTCCATTGGTCTGTATGTCTGTTTTGGTACCAGCACCACACGTCCTGATTACTGTGGCTCTGTAATATTGCCTGAAGTCTGGGAGAGTTATGCCTACTGCTTGGTTTTTGTTCCTCAGGATTGCTTTGGCAATTCTGGGTCTTTTATGGTTCCATATAAATTTTTGGATTGTTTGTTCTAGTTCTGTGAATAATGTCATGGGTAATTTGGTAGGGATTTCATTGAATCTGTAGATTGCTTTGGGTAGCATGGCCATTTTTATGATATTAATTTTTACAACCTAGAAGCATGGAATATCTTTCTGTTTCTTTGAATCCTCGTTAACTTCCTTGATTAACGTTTTATTGTTCTCAGCATATAAGTCTTTCACCTCCTTGGTCAGGTTTATTCCTTGGTATTCAGTTTTTTGTGGTGCACTTTTAAAAGGTATTATTTTTGTATTTCTTTCCTACTATTTCATTGCTAGTATACAGAAATGTGACCAATTTCTGAATGTTAATCTTGCATCAGATTCAATCTTTTGGCCTGCTTTGTGAAAATGGATCTGGGCCTTTTATATTTTTCTTTGACAGGCACATTTTAAATTTTGTCAATAGAAACTACTGTAGGGAAATATCATGAGAAAAGTGTTGAAATATCATGAGAAAAATGTTGCTTTATGCTTCCTGTGAACTCTGCTCAGTCAGTTCCTTCTCCATTGACCAGCACCTGCGTGAACTTTCCTCATTGGACAATTTTTGTAGCAGAGTGTCTCTGATGACACACCTCCTCATTAACGGATTTTCCCAACACCCAAGAGAACCTATTTCTGGAAGGTTCTATAGAGTATGTATCCGGCAAGTTCTGCTGGTACAGCACTGCAGTGACTTAGCTGCCATACAATGAACCCTGGCAGTCTCTCTCCAACAAGATCTAGATCTTAGCCCTTGGGAGTAGGACATGGGCCTTTCTTGGATGTTCTATCTCAGTTAGTGGTAGTGGCTGCTCATTATATTTGCTATCCTTGTATTCTTTAGAGTTCTCTTTACTTATTAACCAATCCCTCTCTACTCCAAACCTCTGTTATACTTATTCTTTTTATTAAACTTTCAAATTCCACTCCTGATTGGACTCAGATTGTTTTACCATTCAATATGGTCTCATAAGACATTTTTGTCCTTTCAATTTACTCATCACTTTGTATTTTAAATTCATTTCAAGGCCTGTCTTCCCTGTATTACACTAGCCTCTTCATAGAAAGGAACTGATAAATATATATTAAACAAAAAAGACTAAAAAATAAAGCACTGCCAATATTTGTCTACATTATGCACAACTGAAAACCTTAATTCCATAAAATGCCAAAGTTCATATACATATGCATATGCATGTGTGTATATATATATTCTCCTCTTTAAACATAAGTAGATGTTTTCCCTATGCTTAAAAAAGTTTAATGGAAATTAACAAAATGATAAAAATAATAGTAAGCATGTTGAATACAAAGGTATAGAGACATCACATACTTTCCGTCAATGCAGCTGGTCTTAGCAATGTATCCAAGTTAGGATATTACAAGAACACCCAAGAGTATAAAAAGCCAAAAGTTACTGTGCTTATATAGATAGCATCTTGCTTCCCATTGAAATAAACTTTAGTATTGAGAGTTTTCACAAAAATCCTCTTTGTAAAGAATGTAGTATAATGTCATAGTTTTGATATACCTAACTTCTTCTAAATAGCTTCTGATTCAGCTGTCTGGCAAAGGTAAATGGCAGTAGTAACGGAGGGAAGATAGGAAATTTAATAAGATCATCTGTAGGAGAATAATATTTAGAAAAGCAATTGCTATATTTTTCCTTAGTTTCCCATGCCCATTTTCTTCTTTCAAGAAAATCCACCATCCCTATCTATAGAGGAGGACAGTAGAACAGAACACAAAGAAAGATGTAATATTTTTTTTTGAAACTTTTGTTTCAGGTATAAAATAATAGACCTGGAAGAATGTGGGATTATTCAGAATCAGTGTTCCTCTTTAATACTACTTTTAACCTATAAAACTAGATGGAACTTTCCTTTACTTCCAAAAAGGATAAGATAGTTATAGTCTGTCCTCTGTATACATGGATGTAAAACCTGTGGATAGATAGGGCGACTGTACTACACTACTTTATGTAAGGGTGAGCATCTTCAGATCTTGGTGTCCATATGAGCGAGCTGCAACTAATCCCCTGCAGATACTATAAAGTGACAAATGTACAGGGAAAATAGAAACTTAGTCTAGTGGGTCTCTGTTAAGAGTCTGTGATATGTTCCTCTCCTGACAAATACCAATAGCTAGGAATGCCAGAAAACTCATAACCCAAGTTGAGTTCATCAGAAATGACAGAAAATGTGCAATACAAATAAGGCAATTAAAGTCAATTTTAAGTTCAAATCAAAAACCCAATCTTCAAAAATTCTTTACAAGTTGCTTAATTTATTAAGGTATGCTCAATTGAACCTTCAGTGGACCACATGCCTCAAAAACAAGATTAAAGTCTGGAGTCTGCCATCAAAACCTGAAATGCTCAAGTATCCTATAACTAAGTCTGGAGAAAGAGGTATATATCAAAAAAGAAGGGTGAGTGTCACTATTGGCATACAGAATTTGCAAAGATCAAACACATAAAAAAGCCAACTGGTTTTTTCAGAAACTTATTTTACTCTGAAAGCTCAATGGAGTTTATATAGGGTTATAATTATTCATGACAAAATTATTATTTTATGTAGACTCTCATTTCTACAGGTAGGTAGTAGTGCTTTCAATATGTGTCCCTTCCAACAAAGATAATATAAAGAAAAATCCAGGCAGGAAGTGGAACTAAGAGCATAGGAATAGACAGACTGAAAAATAACTATCAAAGTTACTGGAACTTCATTAAGGAACATTACCAACTAGACTTTTAGGATAGTTATGGACCAGGGACTGCTGTATGCTTACAGTTTTCCTCTTTCTTAATGGAACCATTTGTAGAAATTATCTTGTCCTCACCCTATTACTATAGGTTTTTTATGTTGGAGTGGAGGAACAAATAACCTCGCATCCTATTTCATAAAACCCAGGTCAAGAGGAGCTCTGTTGACACAAATACAGGAATTATGACAAAATCCTGGACTTTGAGTCTTCTGCAAATTTTCCTAGTGAAGAAGTAAATATATCCTGTGCTTCAAAAGGGGAAAATGACAATTTATAACCAAAGGTTAGTCTATAATAAATCATATTATTATTTTAAATTACTCACTGTCTAACTGTAATAGGATGCTACATCTCTCCCCAATGTCATGGTATTTGCACTGACTCTCTGTAAGAGAAATACCACTATTTTTCCCTGTCCCATTATCATACACTTTAGTCAGGTGACAGAAGATATTCTGAATGGAAGCTTTAAGATCCATTTTGTGATCCTTCTAGTTATCTTGTATTCCACACTGTGTCCCCCAAAATAGCATGTCCAGATTCAGCTGGATCCTAGGAAACAAAAAGACCCTACTGAAAGCTGGCTAATAAAATATATTTGGCAACATTTTTAATCCAGGGTATAAAAAAAATTAGAGTTTATAGGCTGAGACATTAGCAGACTGGGGTAATCTAACAATTTTAATCTGAAGGATACATAATGCTTTTTATCCATGATATCTACCTTAATCCATTAATCTTTATTGAACTTTAAATATTTTCAGGGCATAAGCTTCTATAGGAGACCATCAGTGTTCAATAGCATTTCTTACATTTTCCTGAATGTTACATTTCAAGGCATCCAGATCAATAAATGTCTGCTGAGGCTTCTCTGAGGTGCTTGAGAGTTAAGGACTAGGCTAAGACATCAAGCATACAATCTTACGGCTAATGATCTCCTGTTTGACACTCAGAGGAAGAGTAAAGTATCAGAATGGGACTAATTTTCTAAAAGGATTGAGGAAAAGTAATCAAGCATGGTATTCTAGGAGGCAACAATACTATTTTTAAAGTAAATTGCAAATTGTTAAGACGAGTTCTAAGTAAGAAAAGTCAATAGACATTGGTAACATGCTGAGATACCGCATAAATGACATTGAATCAGTGAGAATTTTGTGAATAAAGCCTGCTGATTTAGGTCAACATTGAGAAATTACTGAAAAAAAATAAAGAGGATAACCTTTAAAATCTATATTCTTATACTGCCTGAGAACTGATGCTTCTAGTTGCCTAGTTATGAGGGAAGAAAGGAGCTCAAAGATTAGCATATGAATTTTCATCACACCTTTATGAAACTGGTATCAGGAAATGCTCTATTTTTAATCATCATAGAAACTGAATTATATGCATGGTAATTAATTTCCCCAAAATTAATAATTTAGTAAGAATTAGACATTCCCAACAACATGTGAAAGTATTTCTCTTTTTTGGTTGTTGCCAACATAAATTTCTTCCTATTAGGCCATGAGCCCTGTCAGACCAGGTATATTGTGTCTTTTTTAAAAAAAATGTCACAATACAGCACTATGCCTACAACAGAGGGGAAATACATGTAGTACATATACACATATAGTGAATGCTGAATGACTGAATTGACAAACTTAAGATTAAAGTTCAATTATCTTTCCACTAACCATTTTCCTGCAAGTAACATTCACATAATATGTCCAAAGAAGCACCTTTGTTCTCCTTTTAAGTTATTGAGGCATTGAGCTTTAGAGTTGTGAGTGAATTTTGACGTATTGGCCTATTTATTTCACCTCTATTTTTTCTGGTGAGTAGGTTCTTGTTTCATCGCAGAAATAATTCAAAGAGACAAAGTGAGGGTTTATTTAAACAATAGTATGCTTTCAAATGGAAAGCAGGCAGTCTCAGGTGAGTAACTATACTGAGTTTCTTTGGCAAGCTGGTTTTGTGGGGTACAGAAATGAAGAGGTGGAATAGTCATTATGAGTGAAGCAGGAAGCCTTTGCATTAGGAAAACAGGAAACAAATGAGAACATATTTTAAGTAACTGCACAATTGTATTGTTTTTTCAGACACTAAACTTTAATATGTGATAGCAGCAAAACGTACTTCCAATCTTTGGAAACAGATGGAAGATTAAGTATATGGTTATTAAAATATCCATTTATTGTTCTCTAATACAATATGTTTTCCTGAGTTTGGGCTTATTATGGTGATTAATGTGATAGTTAAATACACTAAATGGCCAAAAAAAGTAGAAGTTTAGTAGGCAACATCTTGCATACATGAAATCTCTAGGAATGCTTACCAAATTAAAATACATCCTGGCTCATAAATATATTTTAAAATTCTTTCTAATCTCAGAATAAAATAAGTATCATTGCTTTATTATGTACTCACTAAGACAAGTGATCTACCTATCAGGAGAATTATTTTTCTTTTGGATACTTCAAAAAAATATTTCTTATCTTTATAAGTTGGAGTAAAGGAAAAGTTCTGGGGCCTTTTTGTTTATTTTGTTTTTTGTTTCCTTTTAGGGCTGCACTCATGGCATATGATTCCCAGGCTAGGACTCTAATCAAGCTATAGCTGCCAGTCTACTTCACAGTCACAGCAATGCCGATCCTTAACCCACTGAGGGAGGCAGGAATTAAGCCTGCATTCTCATGAATAAATACTAGTCAGGTTCGTTACCACTGAACCACAACAGGAATTCCAGAAATATTCCAATTACAGTTGCATTCTTAGAACTCTGCCTAGTACTTAGAGGTTCTGGTTGATATAATTGGGATGTCAACACTCATTTTGGTATGCAATATTGTGATTTGTAAGAAATGTATATTTGTTTTTTGCCCATGATTTTTGGCATAGAGATTCTGAAACAGTTGGGATTTTCTAAGTGATGAGAGCAATAAAGGTAGCTTTTGTTATATTGATGAAGTGACTTTCAGAAAGAACCTAAGCATGGGAGCTGGTTGCCAGAGACAAACTAGTAATTAGAGGATTTGAACTTTCAGTCCAAGACCCCCTGACCTTCCAGTAGGGGAGAGGGGCTAGAGGTTAGTTCAGTCGCCAGTGGCCAATGATATAATCGATCATGCCTATGTGACAAAGTCTCCATAAAAATTTGAAAGAACTGTTCAGAGAGCTTCTGGCCTGGTGAACATGTAGAGACATGGGATGGATGGCCTGCTGAGAGAAAGAATGAATGGAAACTGTTCTGCCCCATCCCATATACCTTGCCCTGTGCATTTCTTCCCTCAGGCTTGTTCTGAATTATATCCTTGTATAATAAACCAGTGATCTAATAAGTAAAATGTTTGTCTGAGTTCTGTGAGCTGCTCTGACAAATCAGTCACACCCAAGAAGAGGGTCCTGGAAAACTCTAATCTGTAGCTAGAGATCAGAAAGCAGAGGTGATAACCTGGACTTATGACTGGCCCCACAAGTGAGGAAGTGGGAGTGAAGTCTTAAATGTCCAGGTCCATAACCTGTGCAATCTGATGCTATCTCTGGGTAGACAGTGTCAGAATTGAGTTGGAATCTAGGACACCAAGCAGGTCACTAGGATGTTGCTTGTTGGGGATGGGAGAAACCTCCTCCACATTAGACTTGTAACTAGAACCCATTTTAGGTACATATCCTGAATTGAGTATCATGCAAATAATAAGTACCTAGTCTCAGTAAAATTTGTCAAAATCTCATTCAAGATTCTCTTGATATAACAATCTCTGATGATGATAAAAGGATTTGAAGGTCTAGGTTAGGTGATATATAATTACCATTCATAGAATCATAGAATTTTAGATTTTTAAGGAATTATAAAGATCATCTAGTCTACTAATGTGTCAAACTTTAATGTTTCCCATACTTCCTTTGCAATTTTGCCCTTATCTCTGAATTACTTGTAGCATTATGTACAAAATATTTTGATAAATTATTTTATTTAAAAATGAATGAATAGGCGTTCCCATCCTGGCACAGAAGAAATGAATCTGACTAGGAACCATGAGGTTGCAGGTTCCATCCCTGGCCTCGCTAGGGGGTTAAGGATCTGAGCTGTGGTGTAGGTCACAGATGTAGCTCTGATCCTGTGTTGCTGTGGCTGTGGTGTAGGCCAGCAGTTGTTGCTCTGATTTGACCCCTAATGTGGGAACTTCCATATGCTGCAGTGCAGCCCTAAAAAGCAAAAAAATAAAAATAAAATAAAAATGAATGAATAAATACATGCATAACTAAAACACTCATATCAGTTGTAATAAAATATTAATTTTCAGATGGGATTAAGATGGCAGAATAGAAGGACTGGAGCTAAACTTCTCTCATAAAGACAACAAAATTACAACCAAATGCTGAGCAACCTTCAACCAAATGGACTGGAAACTTTCAAAAAGATATTCTACTCCAGAAGACAAAAAGGAGACCACATCAAGAGGTAGGAGGGGCGATTACGTGACATAAGCAATGCCATACCTCCCTGGTGGGAAGCCCCACAGACTGGAAAGTAACTGTATCAGAGAGATTCACCTACAGGACTGAGAGTTCTGAGCCCCACATCAAATCCCCACTCCTGGGGATCTGGCACAGGGAGAAAGAGCCCCTGGAGCATCTGGCATTGAAGGCCAGTGGGGTTTGTGTGCAGGAGCTCCATGGGACTGGGGGAAATAGAGACCCCATTCTTGAAAAGCACACACAGACTTTCATGTGTACTGGGTCCCAGGGCAAAGCAAAGTCTCCACAGGAATCCAGGTTGAACTCGACTGCAATTCTTGGAGGATCTCCTGGGAAAACAGGGGTGACTGTGGCTTGTTGTGGGGGAAGGGCATTGGAGGCAAAACTCTTGGGAACATTCATCAGCTTGCATTTCTCTGGAGATGGCCATTTTTTGGAAAAACCTGGCCTCTCCACTAGCACTGAGAAGCCCCAGGCCAAACAATAATACAGGTGGGATCTCAGGCCTACCCATCACTGAACAGGCTACCTAAAGATCCTTCAGGCATGCAGCCCCCTCTAATCTCACTCAAGAGACAAAGCCCCACCCACCAGGGGGACAGGAATCAACCCCACCTACCAGTGGGCAGGCACCAGTCTCTCCCATCAGGAAGCATACAGCAAGCCCCCCCAATACCAACTTCAGCCACAAGGGAGACAAACACCAGAACGAAGAGAGGCTACAACTCTATTGTCTGCAAAAAGGTCACAATACCAAAAACCTATAAAAATGAAAAGACAGAGAACTATAACTCAGATAAGGGAGAAAGAAAAAAAACAAACAAACAGAAAAACAGCTCAGTGATGAGGAGATTATCAGCCTCCCAGAAAGAGACTTTAGACTGTTGATGCTGGAGATGATGCAAGACATTGGAAATAAACTGGAGGCAAAGATTGAAAATTTACAGGAAACACTGAGCAAAGAAATACAAGATATTAAAATTAAACAAGAAGAGATGCAAAATACAATAACTGAAATAAAAAATTCATTAGAAGCAGCCAAGAGTAGAATACAGAAGGCAGAAGATTGAATAAGGGAGGTGGAGGACAGAGTAGTGGAAATTGCTAAAGCAGAACAGAAAAGAGATAAAAGATTGAAAGGAAATGGAGTCTCAGAGAACTCTGGAATAATGTTAAATGCACCAACATCCATGTTATAGGGGGTGCCAGAGGGAAAAGAGAGAAAGAAGGGGGCAGAGATATATTGAAGAGATAATAGCCGAAAACTTCCCTATTATGGGAAAGGAACCACTCACTCAAATCCAGGAAGCGCAATGAGTACCATGTAAAATAAACCCAAGGAGGAACACCCTGAGACACATATTAATCAAAATGACCAAAATTAAAGACAAAGAGAAAATATTGAAAGCATCTAGGGAAAGAAAACAATTACAAGCGAACCCTAATAAGGTTATCGGCAGATTTTTCAGCTGAAACTCTGCAGGCCAGAAGGGAGTGGCATGATATACTTAACACAATGAAAGGAAAAAACCTCCAAAGAAGACTATTTTACCCAGCAGGCTCTCATTCAGATTTGAAGGAGAAATCAAAAGCTTTACAGATAAGCAAAAGCTAAGAGATTTCTGCAACACTAAACCAGCTTTACAACAAATCCTAAAGGAACTTCTCTAGGCAGAGAAGAAAAGGCCACAACCAGAAACAAAAACACAAAAAATGACAAGGCTCACCAGTAAAGGCATATATACAGTAAATATACTAAATCATACATGCACAGTTATGCTACCAAAATCAGAAATCATGAGAAGAGAGCACAAATGCAGGTCACTGGAGATGCAAGTGCAATTAAGAATCCAACAACTTAAAACAATCTCATTTATATATAGACTCCTATATCAAAACTTCAGGGTAACTTCAAACCAAAAATCTAAAATTGATACACAAACAAATAAGAAAAATAAACTCAAATACAATATTAACGATAGTCATCGAAACACAAGAGGAGACAAGAGAATAAGGAAAGAAAAAAGAGCAACAAATATCCAAAACAGTTAATAAAACACCAATAACAACATACATATCAATAATTACCTTAAATGTAAATGGACTGAATGCCCCAACCAAAAGACAAAGACTAGCTGAATGGATACAAAAACAAGACCCATATATATGCTATCTTCAAGAGATCCACTTCACTTCTAGGGACACTTACAAACTGAAGGTGAAAGGATGCAAGAAAATATTCCATGCAAATGGTAATCAAAAGAAAGGTGGGGTAGCAATACTCATATCAGATAAAATAGACCTTAAAATAACATTTTAAGAGACAAGGAAGGGCACTACATAATGATCAAAGGATCAATCCTAGAAGAAGATATAACAATTTTAAATATCTATGCATCCAACATAAGATCATCACAATATACATGAGGCAACTGCTAACAACCTTAAAAGGAGAAATCGACAATAACTCAATAACAGTGAGGGACTTTATCACCTTACTTACAGCAATGGATAGATCATCCAGACAGAAAATCAATAAGGAAACACAGGCCCTGAATGAAACATTAGATCAGATGGACTTAATAGATATTTATAGGACATTCCATCCAAAAGCAGCAGAATACACATTCTTCTCAAGTGCACACGGAACATTCTCTAAGATTGATCACATCCTGGGCTACAAATGAAGCCTCAGTAACTTTAAGAAAATTGAAATCATATCAAGCATGTTTTCTGACTACAATGATATACAACTGGGAATCAGCAACAAGAAAAAAAATGGCACAAAGCACAAATATGTGGAGACTAAACAACACGCTATTAAACCAATGGATCACTGAAGAAATCAAAGAGGAACTTAAAAAACACCTAGAAGAAAATGACAACAAAGATATGCCACTCAAAAACCTCTGAGATGCAGCTAAATAAAGCACTTCTATAGCAATATAAGCCTACCTCAGGAAACAAGAAAGAGCACAAATAAGCAACCTAACTTTACATCTAAAGCAACTAGAGAGAGAAGAACAGACAAGACCTAAAGTTAGTATAAGAAAAGAAATCATAAAGATCAGAGCAGAAATCAATGAAATAGAAACAAAGAAAACCATAGAAAAGATCAATGAAACTAAAAGCTGGTTCTTTGAAAAGATCAACAAAATTGATAAACCCTTAGCCAGAATTATCAAGAAAAACAGAGAGAGGACACAAATCAATAAAATTAGAAATGAAAAAGGAGAAGTAACAACAGGCATCACATAAATACAAAGGATCATAAGAGACTACTATATGCAACTATATGGCAATAAAATGGAAAACCTAGAAGAAATGGACAAAAAAAGTACAATCTTCCGAGACTAAACCAAGATGAAATAGAAAATATGGATAGACCAATCACAAGTTCTGAAATTGAAACTGCGATTTAAAAACTTCCAACAAACAAAAGTCCAGGACCAGATGGCTTCACAGGTGAATTCTATCAAATATTTAGGGAATTAACACCTATCCTTCTGAGACTCTTCCAAAAAATTGCAGAGGAAGGGACACTCCCAAACTCATTCTATGAGGCAACAATCACCTTCATACCAAAACCAGACAAAGATAGCACAAAAAAACAAAATTACAGGCCAATTTCACTAATGAACATAGATGCAAAAATCCTCAACAGAATACTAGCAAACCAAATTCAACAATACATTAAAAGATTGTACATCATGATCAAGTGGAATTGATATCAGGGATGCAAGGATTATTCAGTCTCCACAAATAAATCAGTGTGATAAACCAGGTTAACAAGCTGAAAAATAAAAACCATATGATCTTCTCGATAGATGCAGAAAAAGCCTTTGACAAAATCCAACACTCATTTCTGATAAAATCCCTTCAGAATGTGGACATAGAGGGAACATACCTCAACATAATCAAGGCCATCTATGACAAACCCAGAGCTCACATCATTCTCAATGGTGAAAAGCTGAAAGAATTCCCGCTGAGATCAGGAACAAGACAAGGATATCCACTCTTGCCACTACTATTCAACATAGTTTTGGATGTCCTAGCTACAGCAATCAGAGAAGTAAAAGAAATAAAAGGAATCCAAATTGGAAAAGAAGAAGTAAAACTATCACTATTTGGAGATGACATGATACTATACCTAGAGAATCCTAAAGACTCTACCAGAAAACTCTTAGAGCTCATCAATGAATTTGGCAAAGTTGCAGGATACAAAATTAATACACAGAAATCAACTGCATTTCTCTATACTAACAATGAAAGATCAGAAAGAGAAATTAGAGAAGCAATCCCGTTTCCCCTCACATCAAAAAATCAAATACTTAGAAATAAAAATACTTACTTAAGGAGACAAAAGACCTGTACTCTGAAAAACTATAAGAAGCCAATGAAAAAGAATCAGGATGACATGAACAGATGGAAAGACATACCATGCTCTTGGATTGGAAGAGTCAATATTATCAAAATGACTATACTACCCAAGGCATTCTACAGATTCAATGCAATCTCTATCAAATTACCAAGGATATTTTTCACAGAACTAGAACAAAATATTTTAAAGTTTGTTTGGAGGCACAAAAGACCCAGAGTAGCCAAAGACACCCAGAAAAAGAAAAATGGAGCTGGAGGAATCAGGCTCCCTGACTTCAGACTATACTACAAAGCTACAGTCATCAGAACCGTATAGTACTGGCACAAAGACAGAAATATAGATCAGTGGAACAGGATAGAAGGTCCAGAATTAAACCCACACACCTACACTCAACTCATCTATGACAAAGGAGGCAAGAATGTACAATGGAGAAAAGACAGCCTGTTCAATAAGTGTTGCTGGGAAAACTGGACAGCCACGTGTAAAAAAATGAAACTAGAACACTTCCTAACACCATGCATAAAAATAAACTCAAAATGGATTAGAGACCTAGATATAAGACCAGATAGTATAAAACTCTTAGAGGAAAACATAGGCCAAACACTTTCATGACATAAATGACTGCAACATCTTCTCAGATCCATGTGTCAAAATAAGGACAATAAAAAGAAATAAACAAATGGGACTTAATTAAACTTGAAAGTTTCTGCACAGCAAAGGAAACCCTGAACAAAACGAAAAGACAACCCACAGAATGGGAGAAAATATTTGCAAATGGATCAACTGACAAGGGATTAATCTCCAAAATTTATAAAAACCTCCTACATCTCAATACCAAAAAATAAGCAACCCCATCAAAAAATGGGCAGAAGATCTAAACAGACAGTTCTCCAAAGATGACATGCAGATGGCATATAAACACGTGAAAAGATGTTCAACATTGCTCGTTATAGAGAAATGCAAATCAAAACCACTATGAGGTACCACCTTACACAGGCCAGAATGGCCATCATCAAAAACTCTACAAACGGTAAGTGCTAGAGAGGGTGTGGGGAAAAAGGAACCCTGTTATACTGTTGGTGGGAATGCAAATTGGTGCAACCACTATGGAAAACGGTATGGAGATTCCTTAGAAAAGTAAAAATAGAATTACCATTTGATCCAGCAATCCCACTCCTGGGCATCTATCCAGAGGAAACCATGACTCAAAAAGACACATGTACTTCAGTGTTCATTGAAGCACTCTGTGCAATAGCCAAGTCATGGAAACAACCTAAATGTCCATCGACAGAGGCATGGATAGGGAAGATATGGTACATACACACAATGGAATATTACTCAGCCATTAAAAGGAACGAATGACCAACATTTATAGCAACATGGATGGACCTAGAAATTATCATGCGAAGTGAAACCAGTCAGACAATTAGACAGCAACACCCAATGCTACTGCTTACATATGGAAACTAAAAAGACACAGTGACTTCCTTGCAGAATAGTCAATGACTCACAGACTTTGGAAAACCTATAGTTTCCAAATAAGACATCCTGGGGGGTGGGGGATGCACTGAGGGTTTGGGACGGAAATGCTATCAAATTGAGTTGTTTTGTTTTTTATATACCTTTAATTGTAATAAAATTCATTAAGCAAAAAAAAATTTAGGAAGATCAGAGGAAAAGGTAAACTCTACACTTGCTTTCATGAGTCAAGGAGAGGAAATTAAGCTGTTAAAAGAGATACAATTGTCTTTTTTCTTAATCTTCAATTCCTATTGGCTCTCCCATGATAATTAAATTAAAAAAAACAGATAATTCTAAAAGATGCTTTCATTTAACAAATATTATTTCCTATATCCCAGTACTAACCTTCTTTTCTAAATAAGAAAGCATGGCCATGGATCAATTAAATAACTTGACCAGTAAAAAAATGCTACCTAATGACAAAGCACATATAAAACCAAGTCTATCAATCTGAAACCTAAACAGTCAATCTCTGAATTTCATTGTCTCTCGGGATCCTTTAGCTCATTTGAGTGCTCAATTAAAGGGGTCACTATCAGTTACTTGGCCATAATATATAATTGGAAACACATTACCAATTTCTACATTCATGAGACATTTTTAGGAATTCATCTGCATTTTTAATCCACATGTGTGAGTACACTTGCAGTGTACTGAGCTCATCAGACACCTACAATCTTTCTTCTTTTGCTGCCAATTGATTTCACTTCTATGTTCCATTGGAAAGAATCGTCTTTACCTTTCCCCATTGGATAACTTAACCTAGAAGAGTTTGATCCTGTAGCGTGCAATGGATATTTAGATTTTCTTGTGCATCTCACAACGAAAGTCATTTAAGCTATAAATGAAGTTTAGAAGCCTCAGTCCTTTTAGAAATGTTGAACTTCCCAGTAGTCCACTTGTTTCATACCTTTATAGAATATGCCAAGTCATTAAAGATTGTTATGGGTGAATAGCACAGATTGTTTTAAGGAATCAAGTTTACAGTAGTCCCCCTTATGTGCAGGGGATACATTCCAAGACCACCAATGCATGCTTGAAACCATGGATTATACTGAATCCTATATATGCTATGTTTTTTTTCCTATATGTACATGCTTATGATAAATTTATAAATTAGGCACAGTAAGAGATCAATTACAACAATAATAAAACAGGACAGTTAAAAATATACTATAATAAAAATTTTATGTGAATATAGTATGTTGCTCTCATAAAATATCTTATTTTATAAATTTAATGCCTTTTCCATTTTAACTAAGCACTTATCACACACAGTGACTGTACTTTTGCAGCTTGAGGTGCAACAACAAAATCGGCACAAATTTCTTTTTCCTTCCTCATAATTTCATGGATAGAAGATTTGTTATTACTTAGATCCTAGCAACCTCAGCATATTATTTTTTTCTTTCCTTATTAAGTCAATAATTTTCACTTAAAGGAAACACTTTACAGCTTCTCTTTGGCATATCTGAATTGTCACCTTCAATATTCTTGTGCTTTGGGGCCACTATTAAATAAAATAAGGCTTATCTGAACAAAAGCACTATGATACTACAACAGCTAACCTGATAATCTAGAGGCTACTAAGTGACTAATGGGGAGGATGCACTGGAATAAGTGATGATTCACATCCCCAGTGGGAAGTGGCAGGACAGTGCGAGATTTCATCACTACGATTCAAAATGGCCTGCGGGTTAAAATTTATAAATTCCTTCTTTCTGGAAATTTCCATTTAATATTTTCAGAACATGATTGACCATGGGTAAATGAAACTTGGAAAACCAAACTATCGGTAAGTGGAGACTATTACACCTGCTATTAGTTTATTGTCCCTAATGTAGGCTGTTGAAAGTTCCATCAGGGGGATTGAAATTTCCAGTCCAAAGTTTTTCTGCTACAAATTTATGTTATCTAACATAAAGGGAATAAACTATTCCCAAAACAGTGTGAATTATTTTATTTTGGAATTTTAAAACACTAATACTTTAATAGAGGGGAAAAAATACCAAGTAAATAGTTCTCTTTAATATTAGATACTTTCCCTTTTTGCTTTTAACAATAAAAAGAATTTTCTGTAGTTTCCTGGAAAAAGGCTAGTTAAGAGAATATTCTCTCTACCTTTAAAAATTGTGAATAAACCTACTTGAAATAAGGGCAGAGAAATTAATAGAGGTGATAATTCTTTTTATATCTAAATCAACAGTGATTTGTTCCCTAATATACAATATTAAAATCAATATGAATACATTTAAGTTTAAATCATAGGCAATGAGATATGTAATAATATCCCCAGGTAAATAAACATTAAGGAATTAATATTTCCAATTGCAAAGGTCAATCTAAATCTTGTCTTAAAATGTGAAATGTATTTGATGAAGAAAATCAGAAGAAAAATTTAGAATATCTTGATCTATCTATAAATGTGGTTTAAGAAAATAAAAAGATACAGGAGTTGCATTGATATAGGAGTTGCGATAACTTTTTCCATTGATTCTCAAATAAGTATGAGCTATATGTGAGCCTAGTAAAATATTAAGAGGAGGTGTAATTGAGCAGGACCTTATACGGGGCCTTACCGGGGACAGACCCCTCCCTCATATTCTCTGCTGTCGCTCCTCTCTAAAGTACAGATAGTAGTGTCTCATGCATATTTCCTGAGCTTTTCAGTTGCTAAAAACCATCACCAAATGGAAGAAATTAACTACTTGATGATCATGAGCACGTACCCCCAGACTTCTGACACCAAAGGATTGTAACCACCCTGTTACCCACCACCAACCACTTCGACACTTTTATGCAAGCTGATCACATACCCTGTGAAGTCCCTCCCTTGCCTGGTCTTTAAAAATGGCTTGTCGAAAACTTTTGGGAAGTTAGGGTTTGGGAGGACCTGAGTAAACCTTTCTCTGCTCCAAACTTCATTTTGTTTTGTTTGGCCTCACTGTGTTTCAAGAACATGAACAACTTGCATTCAATAATAGGGGCAGAACATCATTCATAATTTAAAGAAAAAAAATAAAATTATATTTATTACAATAAATGGAAGATAAATATTAGTTATATATTATAGCTCCCTAACTTGAGTGGTACTTGACTAGTTCTCTTCAAATACTAATTACAAAACTGATATTCTCATGAAAGTATCTGTAATAGACGTATTTAACAAAGCAAAGCTTTCTGGATAATATTTAGTGTGGATATTAGCAGTTATTTATACTTCACATATTAGAATTCCTCTGAAGAGCCAATCCATATGGAAGTCAGAGGCCAGTTATGCCTATTAGTCTAAGAAATGGAATTTTGGTTCCTCCATAGGCTGCCCTTGGTTGTCATTTCCTTATCTCTCTACCTGAATAGCACCTTGCTGACTGGGAATTCCTTATCCATATACAGACCACTCACATGACAAGGATTTGCTGCCTGAGGCCTGTGATTCCCCTGATTAATTTCTTGCACTAGATCCCCAATTACAATAGTCAGTTCACACATAGAAATATGCTGCTTCTACATCCTAAACTGTGACTTCTTCCATGATGGAGAGACTACCAAATGGCTTGAGGACCAGGCTGTTCTCACTTAGTAGAACTGCTCCATGCATTTTTTTTTTTTTTCATGTTAAGAATCTTTTCCAGTACTCCCTGGTAGACTAGCAGTTAAAGATCTGGGGTTGCCAGTGCTGTGGTACAGGTTTGATCCCTGGCCTGATCCACATGCCATAGGCGCAGCCAAAAAAGAAGAATCTTTCCTTTCCTTATTACTTATTACTGTGCATCAAATACAACTTATAACTGGCCTACAAACTGAGTTATGGAAGGTCTTTATGCATTTCTATTAACGTCATTGTATTAAATCATCATTAAGTTATATTTGTCATTAAGTGTGCTAAGCACTTTACATACATACGCACACAGATACATACACACGTATTTAAACCACTTTCAACAACTATTTGTGGTCAGTGCAAATTCCTTAAACTCTTAGAGCAAGAAATTGACAGCTAGGAATCAAATCTAGGTGTTTTGACTTCTGAGTCTAAGCATATACCACTACCTTTTAACTGATTTTCAAAGTTACTTTTTAACAATGTTACTAATCTAGTAATTCAGAGAATGTAGCTGTGTAGTCTATGTAGAATTCAATATAGCTTTTGAGGAAACGTCATGGAAATATTTTACATCTTTTTTGAGATGAAGAAGTATGTGTTGAATACTTATTTAATCAGATAGATTTGTACCTGGTCTCGGGATTAAAGGATGTATGCTAACCTGGAGGGAAATGTGTCCTTAGGCTGTAAAACTCATTTCAATCTCAACAGTTAAGCATATTTATTAATGACTTGTGTTTACATATGCAAAACACAATGATCAGAATTACAGATTAGATAAAACTGGGAAAGTAAATGCTTTGAATTCCTGAACCAAAAATATCTTGATAGACTGCAAGAAAGGGCAAAATAATAAAAGATCACATTAAACAAGGGAAAAAAAAAAACCTAAATTTTGTACCTGCCTTAGTTCTTCAATGCAAGTACAGAGATCTACATATTGAAGATGTATGTGGGCAAGCATCAGCATCTGTGGGTTGGTTTAGAGATATTACATCAAAAAAAAAATCAGGCCCATGTGAATTCCTCAGTAAAGGTAATCTGAGCATAGGTATCATGTTGAAAATAAGACAGTTCCTGCAATGAAGGGAAGGCTAGTGCCACACTATTCAGTTCTGGTCAAACCACAATTTTCAATGCTTAGCAACAATTGAAGGATAGTATAAATACCATGGACATATTGTTGGGGGAATGAAAACAGTTTAGTGAAGGATGCCATATGACCTGAGAATGATTAAAGAAGGTACAGATGCTTAGCTTAAAAAATAAATGGAAACATGTTTGAACTTAAGCATTTAAAAGGATTTTTTGAAAAGAGTAATTAGACAATTGTTCATTTCTCCCAAGAGTCAACCTGGAGAAAAAGGTGAAAGCCACAGTAAGACAAGGTGACCATAAATAAGTGCCTTAAAATATCCAGAGCTGCCAATTTAGGTAACAGTAAATACTCAGGAATATGATTGAGAGCTATCTTACTCTATAATTGTAGAGGGATTTCACGAATAAACTGGGGTTTAGATTATATGATAAAGAAGATTCTCTCCAAACTATAAAAAGTTGGGACTTTTCCCCTTGCCAACCCAATTATTTGCTCCTGAAAACTGAGGTCAGATAGGGAAATGCTAGAGAGAAAGTGTAGCCGCTAATAAGTCTACTGTAACTCAACAGCATGGAAACCATAGGCCTTCTAAGCAGACCTGGCCTCCTTAGGGAACATCAGTATTTGCCTGCATGGAACTTTTATATTCCAGTCCATTTTCTGTTCTCTGCCTCCCTTACACTTAAGTCTCTGTTAAGTTTTAAAAACGTAAAGAAAAAAATGTAGCTCTTTTAACTTCTATGACAACAGCAAGGTTGCCGTCATTCCTCTTACATCATTATATGTCTTGACAACTATTGCCCTGATGCCACAAAAATGTGTAAAGTAGTATAGTGGGGATTGATCACTTCAGCGGTTAATGTTGAGCCTATTAATACATCTCCAAAGAGAAAATATATATATATATATATATATAATTTTTTTTTTTTTTTGTCTTTTAGCCTTATCTAGGGCCGCACCCGCGGCATGTGGAGGTTCCCACGCTAGAGGTCTAACAGGAGCTGTAGCTGCCGGCCTTCGCCACAGCCACAGCAACGCGGGATCCGAGCCGCCTCTGCAACCTACACCACAGCTCACAGCAACACCGGATCCTTAACCCACTGAGCAAGGCCAGGGATCGAACCCGCAACCTCATGGTTCCTAGTCGGATTCGTTAACCACTGAGGCATGACGGGAACTCCCAAAGAGAATATTTTTAAGGTAGCTCTGCCCAGTTGCTGGAGCAGAGTGCTCCATGCTTACACTAATACCACAGAACAGATTTGAACTGGCTTCCACCATCTTAGTCCTATCTTGCAAGAGAATCTTGTCTTCATTCTCCAAAAACTGGTTGAAAGATAGAAATAAAAAAGGAAGAGCATTACTATCAAAGGGGCTACTTAACTACTGAACTGTGAGTTCATCTTTCACATTTATTACCGCATTTGTTTCATGTATCAAATTAGGAGAGTGAGTATGTCTATCTTGATTTCACAGATAAGGAAACTAAAATTCAGCTGTGGGTAAGGATGGAGTCCAAGGCAGAGTACTGGCTGGTGTTAGAGCTGAAGTCCATAATTACACCCTCTGATTTTCTCCCCACCGAGAAGGATAGAAAAAATACAAACAGAGATGGAATGAGTGAGCTTTCAAAAATCTAGTCCTTAATTGCTGCAAATCCACTCCCTGTAAAGATCTGCCATTTATAGTCACAAGAATACAAACAACCCTAAAATAATTAGCATCAGACCACAGGGACTCAGGAGAAGCAGAACCATAGGAAAAAGTTGTTCTCCAGGCTTTTTGCAGTTATGAATTGTAAATATGTTAAAAATCGTAAAAATACAAGTTTTCAAAGCTCCTGAAATAATTGAATAGTTTTTTATTTCAATTTTGCCATATATAAATTTGTCTGCAAAGAAGAAATCTAGTGAAACCACAGGAAATATATTCCAGGTTTTTAAACTTTGGCCACTAAAACTTTAGAACAGAATCTTATCTATTTATGACATGTTCTACTTTTTTGTAGACACCAGGCTAAAATGAAATCAGATTCTGACTTAATTTAATGCTTAACTCATAAGTGAGCCTGAAAAAAATGAAAGAAAAATATTGTTCTAGTAATGGTACCTCTGCAATGAAAATGATAAAGAACTTTGAAATGGCAAAAAAATTTTACTTTGTATCTCAAGTTACTGTTTTATTTCTTTGGAGTAGATAATTAGAAATACCTACTTAAAGGAAAGCAATCCTATGTCCAATGTTGCATAAAATTCCTTTGGACTTGATCCTCTTTCTTTCTGAAGAACCATATATTTCTTTGCTGCCCTAAATTCCTTTTGAGTAAGTTATAGCTTTATCAGACACAAGGACAAACACCAGATAATTTCCATATTCTGTACAAGGTATAGCTTCATAGTCTATATTAGCACAAAAACACTGCTTATAATTTCAGAACTTCTGAGCTAAGGGGAGGTCAATAACAGCCACACACTATGGCCACTGACCAGTTGGGCAATTAATTGAGATCCTCTGTTCCTGGATAAAACAATGGAGCTGGACCAGCTCTTTTGCCTATATTTATCACACCTGACATCTTATGTGACCTCATGTCTTCTTGAACAGTACTTTTTATGCAAATATTCAAGATATTAGATACCAGGAAACTCCAAACCTAAGTATGTCAAAGGCCATCTTTTCTTTCTTTTTGTGAAATAGAATATTGTAAGTTTTTAAAGGTACTTATAGAATTTTAACTTATATAATAGAACTTAGCCCTTTTGCATAAAAAGGGCTTAGTGAATATTTCTTAAACAAATAGATGAGTGAATGGCTTCATAAGAGTGTTTTATTTTGGATGTTGAATTCATATTAACATTTCAACTACCAAACTGCTGTTTTCTAAGCTTATCCTTACATCATCACAAATACTAATTTTTTAAAATAATACCTGTCTAATGATGTTATATTAGACTTCCCTTGAATCAGTACAATTTAGGCAAAGTTTCCATGAGTATCATTATGTTCCCCTAATGGCTCTAGATGTGGAGATACAGAGATGAGGAAGAGATAGTCAAAGTTTTACAATCCACAGGTAAATATGAATAGAAGTACACCAATAACAAAGGCCTTAAAAAAGAGGGAGACTATCCACTGACTGTTTGGTGCAGGAAGACCATGCATCCATTTTAAAGATGCAGAAAATATTTCAAAAGAGAACGTTAAAGATAAGCCTTAAGAGCAAGAGGAGTTTTGACAAAGACTGGTGGAAAGACATTCCTTATTTTTTTCTACTCTAGTTTGAAAGGTGCTTTTTTCACTCTGTACTGGGTCTGTGATTCCTTTATAGGATTACAGACAACAATGATCTGAGTGCCTTTGTGATCTTTAGAATTTATAAAGTCATTTCATGAACTTCATAGCAGTGAGTTCTTATATCCAACCCACATGGCAGGCAGAGAAGACACTATTGTGTCCATTTTTCAGATAATGAAACTAGGCTCAAAGATTTCCAAAGTCACAGAAAAAATAGATGATTAAATGGAGAAAAACACCTTTTACCATGGGAAATCAGTGAAGTTAATTCTACTGAACTGCTAGGTCATATCAGCTGTAGAGAACTGTCACTCTGAGAGCAAGGCTGGCCTTTCATGGGAAGAAAGTCGTCTATATTGTGGGCCTTAAGCTACACTACTTAACCAAGAGATTCTTAACTACCATCAACCACACTATAATATTACACTGTGAATGATAAAAACACATGCATATGATCAGGAATTAGACCATCTGGAAGGTGTAAAGAAAGGGGAATACTAGAATATCTAATGACAATTTGCTAAAAGAATAACAGGGTGCATATCACAGAATTATATCGGAAGGAGGCTTCATGTTCTACACATATATCTCAACCAACTGAAAAGACATCACACGCAGGGTTTTGGTGCAAAATGTTAATAGAGATTTAGGGCAGATGAATATATATTCAAATAAAGAACTCTGAAGAACTTTCCCCAGGGGAAATCCCACTCCTTGATAGGATGGGATGGTTTTCAGATTCCTGGACTGAAATCTATGTGTTCTGAGAAGACCGAAAAGTTAAAGGGAATAGAAGGAGTATGGGAAGATATCGTACAGGAACCATAGTTGAGAGGAAATCCATGTCAGGTAGCAGAGTTTAAGTGTCAGGATCATTTCCCACATGTATCCTTGGCTTTAAAGGATAAAAGCCTTTAAAGGATAGTGGTGGACTCAGGGCTAACTTTGTTCCAGTCTTGGAGAGTAGTTAAAGGAAGGAAAGATTGAAGACTTTTATTTGGACTATACAATCAGATTTATCTGAACTGAGTAAAGAATTCTAGAGAATTTATGCAAAATTTCCGGAGTTTGAGAGAGCCCTACCATACTTCTGACAAATTTGCATTCGAAATAACCCATATCGTGTGAATTCCCAATGCCCCCGATATTGCTGATACCAGAAAGCAATTTAAGCCTTTGTTTCTTTTCTGTCAGGAAAATAACAGACAGTGTGACCCTGGCTGTCATCTTGTTTTTCAACTGCTGATGTGATTCTACCTAATAAGTAGCTACCAATGGTGATTATCGCAATTCAAATTAAAAGGAGGAGAGTGGGATGATGTGCAGACAAAGCTCAGATGTGGGTTTGTTGATATTTGTAGCAGGAGGTTAATTAGCATTAACAGAATTATCAGCAGTCGCTTGGACTTACTCATAAGGTACTGACTGCTCTCAGCAGTATCATACAAAGGAAAACAAGTCAAAATAGTTTTCTTTTTCCTCTTACAGAAAAACCATTTACAAAAACAAACATAAAGTAATTGGATTCTTTTTTGTTTGCTTTCTGTTTCTCCTTTCCAACTAAGTGTTTGATTTAGCTGCTGCTTTTGCTCCTTCCAAGTCTTACATGGTTTGAGTAGTAATCGAGTTAGTTATACTTTCCTTTTCCTTGTTTTTCATTCCCTTCCTCCATGCCCGGTCTCCCATCCTTTGGTGGTTATTTTCCCTTTAGGCAGCAGTTTTATGTATAGGTTCTTTCACTTTCAATGAATGTGAGTGTATTTTTATGGGTGGTTTATACATTTGGGGTTAAATAAATTCAAGACACATATCTATCCGTCTGATCACTGGACCCAACAAAACCTTTCCCTATTCTATATAATATCAGAATAATTGTTACAACCAATGTTTCAGCCTTAAACAAAGCCCAGAAAAGGGTTTTATTTGTTTGAATTTGTAGGTTTTTTTTTTAATTTGCTCTTCAATAAAAAAGAAAAATCTATTATTTTTAAGTAACATTTACTTTTATCTGTATGCAGGAGAGCTTGGGATCATTTGAAAAACTATTCTAGATATTCTGAAGATAAATGTCCACTGTTTAGTAGCTGTAGAATTATTTAATATACATATGTTATGATATTGAGTCATTCTTTGATGTTTTATAGAAAGTTTACAATTTTAATCTATTGAGAAATGTTAATTAATAATGAAAGATAAATAAGTAATAACCATAATGTGAATTAAAATATCTCCTGCTATGCAAGACTACAGTTATTAGATTTTTGATGAGGACCTTTTAAAATTAATTTCTTTGTTCTTTTCTTCTGTAGAAGGAACTAGAAATGGATTTGAAAGAAAATTAAGCAAATACATACATATTTTAAATCACAGACAGGCTCAAAATTCTTTGAGGAAAATTTACTCAGTAGTGATAAGAGATATGAGATTGGGTGTGCCACTATTGTTTTTTACAAAAACAAAAGAAAATTAACATAACATCATTTCTGTTTTGACTTGCCAAATCAGATGGAACATATCTAGCAGTTTATCTATATCCAAATCTACCTATCTATCTATCTAGATAGATAGATATCAAGACATTAGCTGTAGATTATTTTATAAATGGTATCATGTATGATACCATATCTATGTAAGTATTTCTCACCAATTATCATGGCTCATTGGCTAAACAACATGGAGAGACAAATCCCTCAATTTATCCAACACCCATACAGTGGAAGATATTAAGTTCTGCAATGCTAAGTGAAAACCCAAGCAGTGGTTATTTGGGGTCTGGGCTGTAGCTAAAATCTAAGTCAGTAGCTTTTCCTTAAATCTATAGCACCATATAAGCATTATATTGAAAATCAGGGTAAAGAAATCTTTGGTTTTGATTTATCTTCTATTTTTTTTCTGTGTAAAAAAGCACTGTAAAGAATGTAGTTTGTAACTTATGAGCTAAGGAATTGGACATGTATTAAAAGTGAAGAGATTTTAGGACTCTGTTCTGCAAATAATTAATTTCAAATTTCAAAAGGGTACCCGTAGCTTGAATCCCCAGGATCAATGAAGGACAGTGAAGGAAGGAGAATCCTCATTTATAACTACATTCTGTTATTTTAGTGTGCAGATGGCTGCTGTGGTTTCTTCAGTTTGATAATAGCTAACTATCCAAACCATTAAAGTAAAATTAAGATTGGATGTGGATGTATGGCTAAGAGGTATATATCCATACCTTCTTTGTCTTGTCAGGGGATACCAGACAATATACAGATGTTTGTGGGGGCGGGGTGCTCTTTTGAATGATGGGTAGGCTTTGGCAAATGGCCATCTAAAACAGAATTTGGGCTGCTTAGTAATTGAACATTGAGTTATCACATGAAGTAAAGGAGATTCCAGATTTGAGAGACTGACAAAATCAAGGTGTGTGTGTGTGTGTTTGTGTGCGTGTGTGTGCATGTGTGTGCACATGAGAGAGGAAGAAAGTGAGGTATCTAAGTCTAGGTAACAAATGTTAGAGTTTAGAAATGTACAGATGGAAGTAAAGAATCACTCTTTTGAAGTTCCAGTTGTGGCTCAGCAGGTTAAGAACCTGTCAAGTATCCATGATGATGCGCGTTCGATCCCTGGCCTCCCTCAGTGGGTTAAGGTGTTATGGAAAGCTGCAGCCTAGGTCACAGAGGCGGCTTGGATTTGGCATTGCTGTGGCTTTGGTGCAGGCCTGCAGTTGTGGCTCTGATTTGACCCCTAGTCTGGGAAATTCCGTACCCTGAAGGTGCAGCCCTAAAAAAAAAAAAAAAACAAAGTTAAAGGATCCATCATTGCCATAGCTGCAGCTTAGGTTATAGCTGCAGCTCAGATTCAGTCCCTGGCCTGGGAATTTCCATATGGTATGGGTGTGGCAATTTAAAAAACTGAAAAAAGGATCACTCTTTCTGGAGTATGTTGATTTTCAATAGTAATTTTAAAAGTTAATACTTTTGAACACTTTCATGCCAGTTTTTCCAATATTCAAAGGTTTTTACTTAAGTCATCTCAATTATTGTAAAATTTTGAGTGTGTTAGAATAGTATCTGTGATCATTTTCTAGAGGAGGAAGAATAAACTATGGCAAAATTTGCTAAAGGTCACTTAACTAACTAGTAGCTGGCAGAGGCTAGATTGGAACTCAGAAATTTCTAGATCAGGAACTGGAAATTCTTAGCAAGCATATTACACTCTTTCCAATGAGCAAATGCCCCATGTTCAAGACCAACAGGTATATGATTTCCAGGTGATTTGGGATGTCATAAAGAACCAAGAGCCTGGCAAAATGCAAGTAAATTAATAAGAAAGAAATTGAAATTCTCCTATAGCTGTACTCTTTAAATACACATTATTCAGGAAAACAATTTTTTGAAAGACAAGTGTCTTTCTCAAATTCCCTTAAAATGCCTAGCAAGTTGATTCTAGGAAATGTGCTATTTTCCCATTCCTTTAGTACGTTCTTTCTCATCATAATGCTATCCTCCAAATAGCACATGGTAAATGAGGAGAAAAAATCTCTATGAAAAAAATGTGGTAAGAATATTGAAGGAGTGATTAAGAACAGATGGATGTTTTGTAAGCACAACAGAGTTTTAAAATAAATGAGGGTTCACAAGAGGTTGTGAGAATCAGTTAATATGCTATTCATATATTGAGACATATAGGTAAAAGTTTACTATGTTGGCTCCATTTGTGAGTCACCAGCAACAGTACTGAATATTTTTGCATATTGACAACACTTTTTTAGATATAATTTTTCTCTAATTTCCCAGCCCAGTGTTCTGACTGGTAAGGCTCAGACACCAGGAGGGAAAAGATACCATTTCTACAGCTGAGAAAGCACCTACTTATGTCAAAACCCAAGGCTTATAGTAACCTGTAATCTTTGAGATCACTGTGGGCCCTCATACTCGCCATTCATCTCCAGTCAAAGACAACTGTGACAACAGGTACAGATGAAAAAACTGGGGCAGAAGAAAAGTGAACCTCGTCTAACATAGGAAGATCCTTCCAGATGTGTTTTCTGTAGAGAATCAGGAAGTACATGAATGAATACCACTGCTGAGCAACAAAATTAGAACATGTGAATCCAGGTTCAATTTTTGGATTTTTTGTTTTGTTTTTTACATTATGGTGACCCTACTCACTAGCAAAATGTGGCCTCATGAATATAAAGACACCAACATTATTTTTTCCAAAACTATACTTAGGGAGAGGAATAATGTTGAGCAAACATCATCTCCTTTTGATGGACAGAGATAGAAACAGGGAGAGTCTAGAGCAGTACTCTCCCTTTCAAAAGAACCTTTAGTGCCAAAGACAGCTCTCAATTCTATTTGATACCTAAGGTGTGGAGTAAAAATAATTTAGTTATAGCACTTCAGAAAGAAGCAGGACATCTAGTTTTAGAAGCTAGCATCTAGGTTACCAATAATAGTATCTAATTATTGAATAGTTACCCTGTGTAAGGTATTATATTAAGAACTTGATGTAAAGTATTTCATTCAATCTTCACAGTGATACATTAGAAAGAATCATTATGTCTATGTGACAGATACAAAAACTTAGGCCCAGAGATGTTGAAGAATTTACTCTGTATCAGAAACAAATGGACTACAAACCAAATCTAGGCAGTCATGAAATTCCACTGAACAAAATATGATAAAGATAAAATTTATTTTATGAATTTAATCTATTTGATATCAATATTTAACATGATATTGTTAGGAAAAATAAAGTAGCATTTGAGATATGTAATCAAATATAACTCCATGTAAAACTTGGATATCTTATTCCAAAATACTATCCCTTCTGCCTTGCAGTTTTTTCAGGAGTTGCTAATTCAGGAAGTAATAAGCTCTTTTCTCTTCCCCACTGCAATGAAGCCACCTCGCATGCATATCTGCAGATGATAATCATCTGTGGGACAAGATGGAGCATGGAAAAGAAGCTGGGGAGAGCAGAACTATTAACAATTTGCAGGCGTTCCCATCATGGCTCAGTGGAAATGAATCTGACAAGCATACATGAGGACACATGTCCAATACCTGACCTCGCTCACTGCGTTAAGGATCCAGCGTTGCCTTGAGCTGCAGGGTAGGTGGCAGATGTGGCTTGGATCTGATGTTGCTGTGGTTGTGGTGTAGGCTGGCAGCTGATGCTCCAGTCAACCCATAACTTGGGAACCTCCATATGCTGTGGGTGTGGCCCTAAAAAAGACAAAAAAAAAAAAAAGGAATTTGCAGTATGTTATAACTGTGTGTCACTGATGTTTTCTTCCCTGATAAGAGTCAGAGTACTGACACTAAGAGCATTCATCTTGCTAGTAGGGAGAGAAGATGTAAATGCCAGAAGTCAGGAGTTAATGGGCAATATTTTCCTTTTCCAAGAAGGTCCACATAAATGAAAATGTACACAGGAATCATTTTATTCTGCCTCCTAAAATATAATCTCAAAATACTATTTCTTCTGATATTTGCCATTTCATTAATTTTGTTGAGTAGGCATGTTTGTCTTATCACATGGCATTCAAGTGCAAGTTATTTTTGCATTGAGAGTTTGGTTTGTGTTACTGCAGACAGTAATTTCTCAGCATAAGTTTTTAAGAAGACCATTTCTAGAAATTTCTTTCAAAGAAGAATATTACTAAAAATATCTCTGTATTCTTAATACTCACTGTTGAAAGGAAAACAGTTTGCTTACTCAGCCAACAATGTTTGTTGAATACCTTGTATATTCCCAACAGTTTCTGAGGAACTGAATTTGCAAAAGAAGTTATGATTTATCTCCTTCCTATAAGACTGTCTTTTATTTTCTTACCCCTCTACTTGCCCAGCAAAACACAGTTAAATGTTTATATGTTTTGTTGCTAAGATTGAGGGTTTGATGAATGAATATTCATCCATCCTGCAAGCACAAATTGTCCATTATGTATTAAGAATGGGGTAGGTGCAAGATATTCAATCTTGGTGTAAGAATGGGAGCAGAAAAGCAGTTGACTTTTGAAGACGTAAAATGGGAGTGATTCCCTGAGTGGTGGTGACTTGATTTTGAAACTTTGGCCTATTGTGTATTATCTGTTTGACCTTGACAATGGCATAAATTTTCTAAGCTCTATCCACATGTTGGTAGAATGAGATCATTGATTCATCTTTCACAGGATTGTTATGAGAATTTAATGACACTGTATATAAAGTATCTCTTTAACCTGTGCTCATTAGGGTACATAAGGCCAGAAAACAATGCACTAAACTTCTGATTATTTTGGCTTATTTTTCCACAGAGCACAACCCAAGTGTGTTTTCCTCAGCATCTTCTGATCTTTCATTAAATTAATAAACTTCACTTTTGAAGATATATGAATAATTCTATTTATTATGATATAGCTATGTACCAAGGACTTTATCCTTAGTCTTCAAAACAATGCTGTGAACTAGATATTATAATTATATACATATTTATAAAAGTGAAAAGTGAGACTCATAAACAAATAATTTGGCCAAACTCACAGGTCATCTATGAAGGACCAAATCAAGTTTTTTTCTGGATGCTGTGGTTATATGGCTTTGCAATTGCAAGAAAAAATAATTATTCTACTTTCTAAGCAATTTCACCAAGAAATAGAGGACAGAAGCCCTTGTTTCTTTACTTCAGAGGCTCTTGAAATGATGTTGCTAAACTGATACTCTCCTAAATTGGCTTATCCTATGGGAACAATTAAGCAATGATCACTTACAAATGGCTTCAGGGAAATGCTGAAGATGGATTATTTAGTGTACAACTCCTAAATAAAATAATTGCAAATATAGTCATAGTTAAAATAGTTTTCTCTTTGTGTGGAATGCATGAGAATATATGGAATAAATTAAGGCACACTTGTCTGTATAAAAGTGTAATAGACATTTGATTAAAAAACTGATCTTTAGGGCAAGATTGTACTGTTTTTGCCCTGATAGAAAGATAATAATGCCTAAAAATAAGCCATATGAATATGATCAATACCAATCATATATTTACCAAGTCTAGTAGTTTCTAATGCCAGAATGGGTTATGTTTCAATAATTTTTAATAAAAATGAATGTACATTTTGTTATTATTTGAACAGAGTATTTATTCTTTCTTCTTTATGGAAAGCAAAGTATACTTTCAATAGGAAATAAAGTAGGGAGTTCCCATCATGGTTCAGTGGAAACAAATCTGACCAATCCAAAGCACTTTCACTAAGCAGAAGAGACAGAAATCAGATATCAGGGAAACCTCTAGCTAGAAACCCTTGCTGGGCATGGTACCAAATAGGAGGGAAATAAAATAGACAATAAGCTTTATAGCCAAAAAAATTGACAACCTAGAAGAAATGGACAAGCTTCTAGAAACAAACAGCCCATAAAAGCTGAATCAAGAAGAAATAGATATTTTGAACAGACTGATCACTAGAAGTAAAATTGAGTAATTTAAAAACTCCCTACAAACAAATGTCCCAGGACCAGATGGCTTCATAGGTGAATTCTAGTGAACATATGAAGAAATTTCACTGATCCTTCTTAATGTCTCCCAAAGGATTGAAGAGAAGAGAACACTCTCAAAGACATTCTATGAAGCCACCATAACCTTAATACTAAAGCCAGACAAAGATATGACTGAAAAAGGAAATAATAGGCCAATATCTTTGATGAATATAGATGCAAGAATTCTCAACAAAATTTTAGGAAATTGAATCCAACAATACACATTAAAAAGATCATATACCATGACCAAGTGGATTCATCCCAAGTTCACAAGGATCACTGCAGATACACAAATCAATCAATGAAATACACCACATTAACAAAAAAAAAGTAAGAAACAACATGATAACCTCAATAAATGCAGAAAAAACATTTGACAAAATTCAATATCCATTCATGATCAAAACTCTTACCAAAGCAGGTGCAGAGGGAACATATCACAACATCAACAAATCTATTAATGACAAACCCACAGCCAATACAATATTCAGTGGAGAAAAGCTGAAAGCCAAATAAGACAAGAATGCCCACTCTCACCACTTTTATTCAATGTGGTATTGGAAGTCCTAGCCACAGCAAGCAGATTAAAAAAAAAAAAAAAAAAGGGAAAGAAAGAAAAGAAATAAAAGTATTTATAAAAAGTATTTAGGAGTGCCCAGTGTGGTGCAGTGGGTTACCACTGCTGTGATGCAGGCCATAGCTACATAGCTATAGCTTGGATTTGTTCCGTGGCCTGGGAATTTCTATATGCCACAGGTGTGGCCAAAAAAAAAAAAAGTATCCAAAATTAGAAGAGAAGAGGTAAAACTGTCACCCTATGCAGATGGCATGATACTATATATAGATAACTCTAAGGACTCCACACAGAAATTACTTGATCTGATAAACAAATTTAGCAAAGTGTCAGGATACAAGATTAACATTTGGAAATCAGTTGCATTTTTTTATACTAACAATGAAATATCCAAAAATATCATAAAAGGAATATCAAATAGAAATACATTTTAAAATTACACACACGCACACACACACACACACACATACAAAACAACCTAGGAAAAGGTATGTCATACTCCTGGATTGGAAGAACTGATATTGTTAAAGTGGCCATACTACCCAAAGCAATCTACAGATTTAATGAAGTCCCTATAAATTTACCCATGGCATTTTTCACAGAACTATAATAAATAATCCAAAAAAATTATATGTAACCATAATAGACCCAGAATTGCCAAAGCAATCCTGAGAGGGAAAATAAAAAGTTATAACTATCCCAGACTTCTGAGAATACTACAAAGCTAGAGTAATCAAAACAGTGTGGTATCAGCACAAAAACAGACATACGTCTCAATGGAACAGAATAGAGAGCCCAGAAATAAGCCCAGGCACCTGTAGTCAATTAATATTTGACAAAGGAGGCAACACTGTAAAATGGGAATAAGTCTCTTCAACAAGTGGTGCTGAGAAAATTGGAAAGATGCAATGTAAATCAATGAAACTAGAATGCACCCTCAGAGCATGCACAAAAATAAACTCAAAATAGCTTAAAGACTTAAACATAACACATGACACCATAAATTTCCTAGAAGAGAACATAAGAAAAACATTCTCTGCCGTAAATCGTACAAATCTTTTATCAGGTCTGACTTCCAATGCAATAGAGATAAAAACAAAAATAAACAAATGGGACCTAATCAAACTTACATGTTTTTCACAGCAAAGGAAAAGAAAGTAAATCATAAACAAAGAAAAGGAATCTTTTAACACAGCAGAGGAAACCATAAACCAAACATCAAAATAACACATACAACCTACAGAATAAGAGAAAATATTTGTAAACAATGCGACCAACAAGAGTTAATCCCTAAAATATACAAATAACACATCTTGGCACAGCGGAAACAAAATCTGACTAGGAACCATGAGTCTGCAGGTTCTATCCCTGGCCTCACCCAGTGGGTTAAGGATATGGCATTGCTGTGAGCTGTGGTGTAGCTCACAGATGCAGCGTGGATCCCATGTTGCTGTGGCTGTGGCATAGGCAGGCATCTGTAACTCCGATTAGAACACTAGACTGGGAACCTCCATATGCCATGGGTGTGGCCCTAAAAAGACAAAAAAGGCAAAGAAAAAAGAAAAAACATGCAACTCAACAATAACAACAAAAAAACCCCAGCCTGATTGAAAAATGTGCAGAAAACACATAGACATTTCTCCAAAGATATACAGATGGCCAGTAGGCACAGGAAAAGATGCTAAACATTGCTAATTATTAGATAAATGCAAATCAAAACTACAATGAGGTACCACCTCACAATGACTAGAATGACTTTCATTAATAAGTCTATAAATAACAAATGCTTGAGAGGGTGTGCAGAAAAGGGAACCCTCCTACACTGTTGAAAAAATTGTTCAGCCACTGTGGAAAACAGTATGGAGGTTCCTTACAAAACTATATATAGAACTGTCATATGATCCAACAATCCCACCACTGGGCATAAATCTGGATAAAACTACAATTCAAAAAGATACAGGAGCCCCTATGTTCATAGCAGCACTATTTACAAAAACCAAGACATAGAAACAACATAAATGTCTATTGACAGACAAATGGACTAACAAGATGTAATATAAATATACAATGATATACTATTCTACCATAAAAAGAACAAAATAATGCCATTCACAGCAACATGGATGCAACTAGAGATTTTCACACTAAGTGAAGTTAATCAGAAAGAGAAAGACAAGTACATATGTTATCATTTATATGTGGAATCTAAAATATGGCACAAATGAACCGATCTACCAAACGGAACCTATCTACAAAACAATATTCTCACAGATACAGAGAACAGATTTCTTATTGCCAAGGGGAAGAGGGGAAATGGTGTGACAGAGGGAATTAGAGGTTAGTAGATACAAACTTTTTCATTTAGAATGGTTAAACAACAACATCTGACTGTATAGCACAGGGAACTATATCCAGTCTTGTGGGATAGACCATGACGGAAAATAACATAAAAAATAATGTGTATATATGTATGACTGAGTCACTTTGCTATACAGTAGAAATTGGCACAACATGGTAAATCAACTACACTTTAATTTTAAAAATTCTTCAAAGGTCTCTCTCTCTCTCTCTCTCTCTCTCTCTCTCTCTCTCTCTCTCTCTATATATATATATATATATATATACCCCATTGATTCTTTGCCTGAATATTAAGCTATGAATGTGTAGAGTAAGGTACCACAAGTCTGGACAAAAAATAGCTTCCAAGGAAAGAATACCTACCAGGAATGATAAACCGTATATCTAACAGAACTCAGACAGATTTTGGAAAGGTCTGAATTCCAACCAGCCACAGCAAAAAGACAACACTGAATAGTCTAAACCTCAGACTGATCATGTGTTAGAGTCTGATTAAACTGACCCTAGAATTATACTACTCTTGATTGCCCTAACAAAGCTTAAAAACAAATTTCAAAAGAATCACAAGGTAACTATCTGACCAAATTAATCTGGAACAAAAGTACAGCACTCTTTAGAAGAAGACCACACATTCTAGACACTCAACACAATATAAAGTCAAGCATCTAATTTAAAAAATCAGTAGATATGTAAAAAAGCAAGAAAACGTGTTCTGGTGAAATTTCAGGCATTAAAAGCAGAACAAAAAATGACACAGATGATGACAAGCACTTTAAAAATGGATTAAAATATCAATATATTCATACCCTTAAAGAAACAGGAGAACACAAATGAGATGAATAAAACCTATAAAAGAATAAAATGGAACTTCTGTAATTTGAGTAATGCAATAGCTAAAAATTAAAAAAATACTACATGGGTTTCACAGAAGATTAAACAGTGAAGAAGAAAAAGTGAACTTGAAAGTAAAATAATAAAAACTATCTATATTGAAGTGGGGGTGAGGGAAAGTCTGAAAAAAAAACCATCATCTTAACGGCTGTGATCAAAAATCATTGTTAGTTATGGTTATGCTGTTTTATATACACAGTTTTCTGGCTAAAAATTATATAGAGAGACAAAAAAAAGCAGTAACTCTAAAAGATAGGTCTTATACTCTTGTAGTGGGAAAGATTAAAGTCGAACTTTCTTTTTATTTATTTATTTATTTTTTCTTTTTCCCTTATCTAGGGCTGTACCCAAAGCATGTGGAGGTTACCAGGCTAGGGATCTAATAGGAGCTGTAGCCGCTGGCCTTTGCCACAGCCACAGCAACGCGGGATCCAAGCCTTGTCTGCAACCTACACCACAGCTCACGGCAACGCTGGATCCTTAACCCTCTGAGCAAGGCCAGGAATCGAACCTGCAACCTCATGGTTCCCAGTCAGATTCGTTAACGACCGAGCCAGGACGGGAACTCCGAACTTTCCTTTCTAATTTAATCCTTAATTAATCAAGACAAATTAGAGATTTATAACTCTCTAAATGAAGACTTCTGGTTCATCTTGATCTAACATGTTATACTAAGTAAGGGTATAGGTAATTTTATTCCTATAAAATTTACTTCATGAAATAACAGTATTATAGCTTAATTTTTTAATTATTTTTTATTAAAGTAGAGTTGATTTGCAATGCTGTGCCAATTTCTGTTGTACACAAAACTGACACAGGCATACATATATATACATTCTTTTCCTCAAATTATCTTCCATTGTGTTCTATCCCAAGAGATTGGATGGAGCATTATTCACAATAGCCAAGACATGGAAATAGCCTAAATGTCCATTGACAGATGAATGGATTAAGAAAATGTGATACATGTATACAGAAGAATGCTACTCAGCCATAAAAAAGGATGAATTAATTCCATTTGCAGCAACATGGATACAACTAAGATTCTCATACTAAGTGAAATAAGTCAGAAAGAGAAAGACAAACACCATATGATATATTTCATTTTAAATTTTTTAGATATTTTGGGTGACATTAAACTCACAATGTATTTCTAGATTTAATAATGCCAACCAGAAGTTCCCACTGTGATGCAGCGTGTTAAGAACCCTTTTGCAGTGGCTTGGGTCACTGTGGAAGTGCTAGATTGATTCCCTGGCCCAAGAACTTCCATATGCTATGAGTGTGGTCATAAATATATATATAAAATAAAAATAATGCCACCCAAATTGTTGTCTTAACTCAAATACTTTATTTTCTAGTTATAAGATATTAAAGAGGTATGATTTTACTTCACGAGGATATCAATAAACTTCTTTAGCAACTGGAAATATTCATTAGGTCTTTTAATTGGCTTTTTTTTCGATAGGCAAAAATCAGATTTATTAAGATGGGAAGCTTGTGAGAGATGCAAATTGGCAGACAAGGAGGCTCTGCTTTTTAATTGAGTTTAAATATTTTATTTTGAATTGTAAAATGTGAAACACTTCTTTGAGGCTATTTTATTCATCTTTGTCAAAGTCAAACTAATTTAGTGCCACCTGTTTAGTAAGTATTAGCACTTTTCTTATTGGATTCTCTTTGCTCACTAGTGCCTAATATTGAAGTTTAAATATGATTTACGTATTATATCGGCCTAATAATAATTATATATAATTATATAATTTAATTCAGGAAAACAACACAAAAAATTATATACTGTAGGTATAATACTTCAAGGCTATTCAGTGTTTTATTTTTACATTTAAGGTTATGCATGTAGAGGGCAGAAAATTTATAAAATACAGGAAATGATGATTAAGGCAAACATTTTATGTGATTTCTTCATTCAAATACAACCATATATGAAAATTTGGTGTATTTCATGCAAATGTATATGTGTTTATGTATCCGTATGATTCCACTTTAGTGTCTATACAAATTTATAAAAAATACATAATTTTTCATCCTTCCTTCCTCTATCTCTCCCTCCCTCACAATTTTTCTAAATATTCCTTAAAACTATAAATGTAAATGGCCTCATGTGTATATATGTGTGTGTGTAGTGTTTTCGTGGCATAGATAAATCACAATCAAACCAGTCGCTTTTGACTGAACACATTATTTGTTTCCAGTTTTAAACCCTTAAAAATTTTCTATCATTTTTCTGATAAATTGAATCACCATAATAAAAACTATGAGCACTTGATAAATATTACCTAGTTGTCTCCAACAGTTGCAATCAAATGTCCATATAGCACAGAATGAGTGGCAATTTTAATGCATCTATAATAGAATGTGTCTTTAAACATTTTTTCATGTTTACTTGAATATTCTGACTGAAACCTTGCATCCCACTTTCTTTTTAATATTATAGTATGATATCATCAGTGATAATATTTTAATAATATTAAAACCTTGATATCAAAGTTATATATTTTAATAATATTATTAAACACTCAAGTAATATATTTCCAGATAGACTTCTTTTTTTGTTCTAGAAAAACCAGCAGCACAAGCATACACTAACCTCACATTGCAATCTGAATTAAATGTTAAGTGTATTAGCTTCATACAAAGGAAAAAGTGGATACTATAGTTGTATTAGCAAAATATTATAAATTATTTAATGTTTTTAAAAGTTAAAAAATAAAATTCACATTTACTACATCTCTACTGAGTGCCAGGTACTATTACCAAATTTTAATCCTCATAAAATTATGTGAGGTAGAAACTATTTTGTTTCTCTCTCAGAGATGTGGAAATGGAAGCAAGATGAGAATACAACTTGCCTAAAGCTACACAGTAAGTGATAAGGCTGGTGTTTAAATTTGCTCTTTATCATCATATTACACTTTCTCAGAGAATTCTATTTTTCTGAAACACTAAAAATACTGGGTATCTTAAGTTAGAACTCTAATTCATTGCATTTCTGAGTTAATCAATATAAGCAATAGAAACATGGAAATATAAATAATGATTTCAAATAATTTTTAACCTCTCTATAAAGGTTATTTTTAAATGGCAATTCCTAAAATTTATTCATCAGATGCTCTAGTTGCAAAATAAAACAAGGATATATTGAAAAAATAAGAAAAAAATAAGAAAAATAATGAAAGAGATGACACCAGAGGAAGTTTACTGCCCAGAGAGTGTCAAGATGAGTGAGGTGATTTACAAAAGTACACTTGACCATTTTGCTAGGACTGAGCAAAAACATGTGACTGCAAACTCAAGAAATGTCAGACTACATGAACAGAGCATAATGGCCGAGAGCTAAGTTATTCTAATGCTCTTTAAAAGCATTATTTCAGTACAGAATAAAATTTTTGTCATGTTGTTTGGATTAGCAACTTTCAAGATTTAATACGTTAAACTACCTTTTCCCCCAACCCCCCATCAATTACAGCCTTCTGTAGCAACTTCCACCTGGATTCTGTGCTTTGTAGTTATTGTTTTGCTTTTTTGCTTTGTTTTGTTTTCCTATTTCAAGGTTTAGCTAAGACCAGAGTCTGGGTTTCAACTAACCAACAGTGGGTACATTCTAATATGAGTCTTCCTGGCATCTAACACGTCTGCACAGAATCCTGGACATCCTTGGTATCACGTTCCCTATCTAGCTATCTATTTTCTGACTGGAACCAGAGAACTGTGATGAGCCTCCATCCATTTCTCTAGGGCACTGACTCATTATAAGGTTCTATTATGTTAGGAGAGCTAGATTCTTTGTCCTCTACCCCATGGTGTATGAAATTAAACACCATGACTGGACCGATTTCTAAATGGTACCCCTATGATGATACCCTAAGTGGCACACTGTAATCTCAAGCTAATTTATAAAAACATCTACATGCAGTACAACCCCCTTAGAAATTAGTGACAGTCCAAAACAAGCTCAGTGTTGTTGAAGAGGAGAGATGAAGGAAGATAAAGAAGTTATTCATGTGTAAACAATAAAGAATTATTCTATGGCGCAGTGTACAATAAATGCAATATTCTAATTTATTTATCAAAAAGATCACTGTCCTCTTAGGCCAAAATTCTATTATCTACCTACTTTCAAGTTATAGCAACTGAAGGGCTTCTTTGGATTGAAAATATGAAAAGTGACCTGGTCTGTGATCCACTGGTTTACCTTATTATTTCTGCTACATGAAACCACTGTCTGGCAATGGTTTCCACCAGTGATCATAGATTACTGTTGTGGGCAAGACACAGAGATGTCCTCATAGGATTCTCTCAACTTATCAAATTCTGACTTCAGAGATTCTGTTGTAGTTTCTCAGGAAGAAGCACACAGGAAGGAGCAAGAGGTACACTTCCAGACATCTACACAGCCATTCAACAACAAAAGTTCTAGGATCCTTGAGTACTAAGTGTGACCTGAATAAAGAACTCTACTACACCTCAATTTTTACAGAAAACTATAGAATTTTGCAGAATTCCATCATACTCTCTGATGTCCAATTACATTCTTCTTTCATATGGAACCCTACATCCTTCTCCATCTCTTCTTGAACAATTCAACTTTATCATTTCAATAAGCCCACTATTCCCAAAGAAAGGCCTTTTTTAAATCTCACTTGAAAGTACTGGAAGCCCAAACCTTAAACAGGGAGACCTCAATCTTCTCTTCAAATATTCTTTTCACTATTGAATGATGTAGCAAGAGAGGCAACAATAACAACAAAAAAAGGCATTAGGCCCCATACTGATATTGAAAAATGATGGATAATTTTTGTTGAAATTTACCATGTTCATGGTATTCATTACTATCTGCAGTTCTGCTTTACTTGATTATTTACCTATTTATGTTGGAATCTTAGACTACATTCTCTTTACCATTTTGTTCATGACTCTATCCCAATACTAAGGAAATTCCCAATGTATATGAAATACTCAATACATATGTATTCTATTCCATTCCTTTGTGCTTGTACTCATTCTCTTTTGTAAAAAAAAATTAATAAACAGAAACCTTAATTATATAGAGTTGAGAGAGTAAAAGAGAATTCTCATGCCAATGACAAAACCAGAGCCCAACAGGAAGAAGGAAGACTCCTCTTTTTTCCTGGCAAGAACAAGGCAATGAAAAGATATGAGCTATTTGTTTACTAGAGCCTTTCCAACTCCTTTTCTTTTCTATAAGAACATTCTTCTTTCCTTAGCATGTGGAGACTTGCATGTGGCTCACCATGATTGCAGATCCCAAATTGCAATTCTCTGCTGATATGGTATAAAACCATCTTTGCTGGAGAAATACCTAGCTATTTATTTCAGATCAGCACTTTCTACCTCTTCCAAAACTGTCCTGGAATATTTTTCCAATTCTTACATTAATCAATATTCATCTTAAATGAATGTACTCCACATAGTTTTCCTAGTTAATTCTATCTCCTTGATCCGATCATTGATTATTCAAATTGTATAGATGCCACATATGCACAAACATAATCTTTTCTGTGCCAAATTCATTGTTCAGTCAAATGACTCAATTTTTGATAATACTTTGGTAAATGCTACTCAATTTAAACAGTCAACACATAAACATTATTTTTTGTATTTTTTATTTTTCTTCTCTGTTATCCTAAGTTCTCACATTTGATTTTTTACCATCAATTGTTTGCCTGGGAAGTAATTTTTGTGTTCTATCCACAAAAAATGTGGCCCCTTTTTTGTTGTTGTTGTTGTTAATGCTGTTTTTCTTATAAAAGAGCAGAGGATTTTAAATAGGACATTATGTCCAAGGAACATATCATGGATATTACACAAAATTTCCATAGGTGTTGACTTTTACTTAAAAGTTAAACATTAACTGATTAACGCACTGAAGAGATGCACATTAAGGCAATCAAGCACTGACCATTGTTAATAACTCAGTTCCATAACAGAGTTTGAGATAAAAACAAAAAGCTCTGTATCAGGAGTCAGGCCACCTGATTTTAGTTTTGCCTTTGAAACTTTCGGCAAAGTTTTGAGTTATTTATAATATGACTAGTTTGATGTAGGTTTCAAATAGTAGAATCAATTTTCCAAAGAAATCTTTCGATAGGACCCATTAGATTAAATGCTTTACTTCAGTAAATTGAAGGTGAACCGATTAAAGATGGAAAGGAAGAGCTGGGAGCCTGAGGGCCTCCAAAGAAACATGTTCACCTACTCTTCTCACAAGGCCCGCCTTTCACTTAGAGCAGCCTTCAAAGCAGCTACATGGAACACAGTATTAAGTAAATGCTCTTTAAAGTTTCTTCTGTCTGTAACATTTTATGATAAACTGTAATGACTACACATATCATAAACACTGAGCTTTTTGTTATTTTTATTACTCATTATTTGCTTTATTTTTAGGGTGGAGTAAAATTACAATTCATTAGGAGGAAGAAAGCTATTCTATTTTTATCTAATCAGTTATATGACCAGAAGTGATGTCAGTCCACTGCCTGAAGTCCATCAGGACATTGTGACTGTCAGCTAGAACTCCTTATCCGTGAATTGCACTAGCATAAAATGGGCCCAGATTCCAATTCTTTACTTTGTGTAAGAAAGTATTTTTAGAGACAAATTCAAAAGCAGGATTAGCTGTGATCATTTCTCTTTTCTGGAATTGCGGTGGAAAAGAGAGAATAAAGGTGAATGTTCATTCCTTTAAATTAGTGGCAACTGAAATAAAATTTAAGATCCCTTTGAAATGTAAAAAGTGTTCAATCTCTAGACCATCTGCAGCAAATTTACAGCAAACACTCCTGCATCCCTGGAAACAGTTTTATGCCACAAACTAGGAATTTCTCCAAAGTTACAATTACATGGTTCGAAACAGGTAATTTTCACCCCAATCTCGTGTTTTCATTCCAGGTCTTAGTTAATGCTGTCTTGATGGCTGCTGTTTGATGAATCAGCTTTCCTGTTAACTAGAGGTGCAGGGCCATCATCTAATGAAAACACTCTGTATTTTATAGCTCCCTGGGCTGCAGTTCTGCATATTAAAATGGAATTTCAATCTCACTGTTAGAAATAAAATCAAAACTAGCATCTGTGGCTTGAACAGAACTGAGAAAAATGCTGCTCGTTTAATTTTCACAATATTTTTCATGCTAGACAGTATAAAAAAGAGACCATGGATATAATTTTAGAATGCCTATAAATTAGAAATAAATTGGTAAAAATCAACACAATAGTTCAGTGCCTGGGTTAGTTCATTATATCTACAAATTTAAGTGCTAAAAGTTTTCTGTTCTTGTTAGAAGTTTGCCAAAATTTTCACAAATTAAGGTCTGCTACTGTTCTCCAATCAGCACTGTTAGCAGAGCATTTTCCATTCCTCCTGTTTCAAGTCCACTGTCCAAAATTTTCCTGTCTAGAAATGATTCACATTCAACCGGGCAGAGGAATTCAAGAGGAAAACAAAGGAGAAATGAATTAATTGCTAAAAGGACCAATAATTGATGTCGCAGTTACAAGGCAGTGTTTTCAGATAGAAAGGAAAGGGCAAGTTTCTCTTTGGCAAGCAGGATGAGTTTGGGATTGAGCCTTTGAATAAGTGTCTTCCAGAAAACAGACAGACAAACAAAACAAAACAAAAACTCGAATATAGGGATTATTATTATTATTATTATTTTACAGATAGGGAAATCTAGGCTCAGAAAAGTTAGTTTACTTATTAGTGGTCAAACTATGACCTTCTTACTTTCAATGCCCAGGATCTTTGTATACATTATAGCAACCATCCTAAAATATTCTGCCATAATTAACGTCTTTATATATAATAAAGAAAATAAGAAAAGTTGTTCTAACATATTAGGAAGAAAGAAAATATAAAGAAATATTTAAGGAACTTTCATGTCTTTAATCAACATTCCATATAAACTTGATTTCCCTTGTTAAACACAGTCAATGCAGTAATTTCCTTAGTATTGAAAGAATGTTCAGACAATTTAGACTCTAGCATGAGTCCAATTTGTTGGAGAGTAACATAATAAGTCATAACCTCTAATGTCTATAGGCTTAGGGTCAAGTTGAAAAAAAATGAGTATGTGGGCAATACGGAATCATCTAATATTAAAGTGTATGGGTCAGGTTTTAAGTGCAGTAGAAAGAGATTCATTGAAGTGTATGCCTTTGTAGGATTTTAGCTGTGTCTTGAAAAAAGAATAAGATTTATGTATGTGAGTGTGGAAATAGAGTTACATTTCATATAAGAAGATGATATTGAGATAATGAACATAGTACAATTCCCTAATTCTTAATCTTCAATTCTGAAATCCAAAAAGTTCTGAAATTAAGAAGTTCTTATAACTCATTTATTGGTAAAATGGGACCTGAACTGATGTAAGCATTTTAACAGTGTTTATGCATTCCATTTGAGGTCAATATTAAATACTTAACTTTAGAAATATTGTTTCGTTGTTTTTGTTTAAGGATGCTGCCTCAGATCTAACTGGGGTTGTTATATAATATATATATATATATATGCCTCCATTAAGATGTACCTACAATCTAAAATTTTCTAGTTCTTTTATACGTGTGACACCAATTTTCTGGGTAAGGGTTTACAAACCTTTAATTGTACTGGGAGTAAGAAAAGGAAAGATGACTAAGTTATTGAGGGACTAGAGTAGATGGTGTACGATGAAGCAGATTACACAGAACATTAAAGATAGGCCAGTGATCAGAACAGAGGCAGTAGGCACTAGGTAGCTGTACTGAGTTTTCAGAATTAGGGTAACATGGTAACATGGTAGGGTCATAGATAAGCTATTTAATTTCCCAATTCCTTAGTTTCCTTATCAATAGCACAAAGATAATAGCAATACCTACATTATTAGGACGTCATGAATATCAATTGTTTCAGTACATGTATACCATCTAGAAGAGCTACTGATATATAATTTAGGGCCTAATAAATACTATCTTTGACTAACACTCATTGTAAGACAAGTCCACCGAATAGGGTAATTAACAACAGAAACAAATGACGAGGTTTACCTTAAAGTTTATTTTCTAGGGGGATGGGGGAAAATGGTTACATTATACAAGAAAGAACCATAACAATTTTGGCTCCATTTGCTAACCTCAGAGTCTGAGGGTAGATGCTCTGATTTTTAAAAAGGGACAGAAAGACATCATGGAAATTATTGACTATTAAAACACATGCAGGGAAAATAATAAAGCATATATTGATAGAATCATACAAATCTCTAGCAGATGTTGGATTTGTAATATCTGCTTCTCTATCAAATAGGGAAGTTTTAACTTGGAGAATTTGCAGCATTTTTGGGGGGGGTCTTTTTTTCCATAAAATGGTAAAATAATGGGATGACAAAAATATAGTCCTTGAATTCTATAATTCAACTATGCTATGGTCGATTTTTTTGGACATAACCTACAAGGCACAGGAATGTATTATTCAGCCTGTCATATATGTCTTCACTTATAGTAACTCCCTAAAATTACATGAATAAAAAATTTATTTTGGGAAATTCATAATGGGATTAAATATGGTCTTTGAAATCACTGCTGTGGCCTTTGAACCATAATCAGAATATTGTGATTTGCTTTTATCTACTAAGAATATCTTCCAAAGTACTGAGTGACAGAAAAGCATTAACTTTATAAAATAAGATTGTTTAATGTATAGCGTTTTTCTGTATGGAAAACTAAAGATTTTCCTCCAACAAATACTTATTATTGGAATAGATGTATTAAAAGAACACTACTTTTATGTATACTACTTTTCTATTCTTAAGAGATAGCAGCTCAGAAACAACAAAGACCTCATACTGTCCCTCATAATTTAGGATAAATCACATTATTACTGACTTTCAAATAAAGGGACATTTAATTAATCTTTAATCTTAAATCTCTGGACAGTACAAAGAGTTCTGAAATATCAACTTTGAATATATACATTTTTGGTACGACACCATCACTGAATAAGAGCAGTGAAAATGGAATAAATGACATTTATAATTTCTTGTTTTAATGCTAAATTGTAAAATAAGTAGACCTCTATTGCTCAAATACGTGTCAGTTCATACATGAAATAAAGGGACATATGTTTTTGGCTTTTTATATGGTGTGGAATATTTTCTAAAGACAAGGATAAAGATGTGAGAAATACCTTCTGTTTCATCTCATAACTTTAGAACTATTGTACCATAGATCTGGGTTAAATAGACCAAGGTTCTTGCCTACTTATTGGACATGTGTTCTCAGAAAAGCTTACATCTACCAAATCACCACCTCGATAGCATGTTAAACAAAGCAAGAACTTCGGATAATACATTTAGGATCATTTTCCCCTTGGTATTTTCTTTAGATTTTGGGGGGAGGGTCTATTTTCCTATCTTTCTGAATCTGATTTCTCCTTTTCTATATAGCTGATAGATTTTTAGATTTTTCTTTATAAGCATTCTATTCTCACCTAAGATGTCTTCCAGAAAACTCTTGGTTGGAATTCTCTTTGATTCTTGGTTTCTATAATGTAAAATGGGATAAAACATTTCCTCCTTAAGGTAAATATTTAATTGAAAAACAGTGAGGGAGTTCCCGTCGTGGTGCAGTGGTTAACGAATCCGACTAGGAACCATGAGGTTGCGGGTTCGATCCCTGCCCTTGCTCAGTGGGTTAACGATCCGGCGTTGCCGTGAGCTGTGGTGTAGGTTGCAGACGCGGCTCGGATCCTGCGTTGCTGTGGCTGCGGCGCAGGCCAGTGGCCACAGCTCCGATTAGACCCCTA
>PVHT021183526.1:5924026-5958568 GCA_004024745.2 Catagonus wagneri | reverse complement strand
TGTTGCATAGATAAGGACACGCAGTTTGAAAATTTAGAACAGACAAAACATAAACAAATGTCTTGCCCTCCTTAACTTTATAGAAAATAAGGTGAAAAAGATATATGTGATAAAATAACTTCAATACAGAGGTGTAAACCATATAAATGAAGAATGTATTAAACTGCTATAAAATCCCAGACATATCAAGGATTATAATAAATCGCACTTGCAATATTGCTTCCCTTGGAATCTCCCATGCAGCAACACATGCAGAAGGGTGAGAGGGTCCTTCAGGGATCTGCATATGCTCATGAAGCCTTGAAATTCTTACAAGGACAAGCTCTCACTAATGTCTAATTCTCTGTGTGTTTGTGGAGAGTGAATGGAGGGAATGTGGGAATTCCCTCCTCCGACCGCTGTGCTTCCCATTCTTCTCCATGATCTTTAAATTTAATTGTACTGAGAAGTCCATGCGCATCAGCCATATTCTTCCAAAATGAAATTGGGTAACTTGTTAAAGAAGTAGAGATAGGAAGAATTAATTTTTCTCTGGGTAGTTTTCCTCTAACCATAACCAGGCAGAGAAGTATGGTAACTGTGGGAGACTCTCTCTCTCTCTTTTTTTTAATTAAAGTATAGCTGACTTACAATGTTTCTTCAGTTTCTGTTGTACAGTAAAGTGACCAAATTACACACAGTTCCCTGTTGCTATACAGTAGGACCCCATTGTTCCATCCATTCCAAATGATACAGTTTGCGTCTACCAACCCCAAACTCCCAAACTCCCAAACCATCCCACTCCCTCCCACCTCCCCCTGGCAACCACAAGTCTGCTCTCCACGTCCATGATTTGTTTCTGCTTTGTAGACAAGATATTTATTCATTATAAACATCCTTCTTGAATTTCTCAACTCTCTTTTTAGAGGAAACACAAAAGGCTTCCTTAAAATATGGAAAAAAGCATCCCCTTAGGGTTAGAGTGTAAAACCTTTCAATGTCAAAGGGAGGGAACTTAACCTTTTCCTCTTGTGCTATTTTATATATTGCTTTTTCTGGAATAATTGCCATGAGGTGGTAAAACTTGGGACTTGGTAAAACCTTGGCTTTTAAGTGCTTAAGTTCTGGAAAATGCCAAAGAAGGACATAGCCCAGGGAAACTAGAGAGAGAAGGACGTGAAAAGGTTAAGTATGGTTCTTGGCTTTTTTGAATAAGAAACACTAGAAGAGATAGAGCTTCAGAACTGTAACCCTATTAGGAATATAGAATGTAAATTTTGCTACTCTATCTCTTGCATTTTAATTTCAAAGATAATAGAGTGGATATTGGACTTGATGGGAGAACAATTTGGCGAAAGCAAGAAAATCTAACAGCTTACTTTTACCAGTACATTTAGATCCATTTCTACAAAGTTCTAAGGTGTCATGATCTCATGGCTGACTATTAGAACTTTGGAGTCTTTGTGTTCCTAGACAGAGAATGTGCACTCTGTCTGTCTAAAGAACTAGGTATTTATTGCTGAAAACAGAAAAAAACAAGGTATGTCAATCACAATGAGGAAAGATTGACAGGAACAGCTCCAGATAGAAGACCTGCATGAGATAATTTTCTACCTTGATAATTCCCACTGTCCTTTCTAGTACAGTAATACTACTTGTGATGGAAGGGGATATTGGGAATGGAAATATTCTAAAATAATTCACTATTATGATCCATGGATTTTTCTTTCTGCTTCAGACCATACTTATTTCCCATAGCATCAGGCAAATAGGGGTCAGAGGAAGAGAAGAAACTACAGAGGAAAAAATTCACTTTGTACATGTGATAACACATATATTCTCTCCTTTAATCTTCACAGCAAACATGCAAGATTTATGTAATCATTCCCGTTGTACAAAACAGAAAACTGAAACTAAGAGATAAGTAACTTAGTTTAGCTGACTCAGTCAAAATTCAAAACCTGGAATCTGACTTCAAAATTGTGAATTTATTTTATCTCTCTCTGAAATACCCCAAATACTTAAACATTTTAGGAAGAGAGCTAGACAAGATTCAAACTCTATAAAGGGCAATCTGAGGTACAGAGTCTTATTTTATTTAATTTATTCTGATTAACATCACTAACTGATTTACTAGGTCTTCCTTGTTTCATTTACAATTTTTCTTTTTCCTTTTTTTTTTTTCTTTTTAGGGCAGCACCTGAAGCATATGGACGCTTCGAGGCTAAAGGTCAAACTGCAGTTGCAGCTGCCGCCCTACACCAACAGCCACAGCAACCCAGGATCCGAGCTGTGCCTGTGATCTACACCACAGCTCATGTCAACACCAGATTCTTAACCTACGGAGCAAAGCTGAGAATTGAACTCCCATCCTATTGGACACTAGTCAGCTAACTCACTGAGCCACAGTGGGAACTCTTACTTCCAATTTGATAGCTCTTTTAGGCCCAAATAGTCCCAACTTGGGGATTATTATCCTGTCTTGTCTTCAGTAGGCATTCTCATTTAAAATCCATATGTTCCATATTGTGGCTCTTTTTCTAAATTCCTTGGTGAAGTAATTACAAAAGGAAACTCTTAATCCTGGTCATTAGTCCTTTGATAGTCTGCTTTGGAAGTGTCTTTTAACTCTTTTCTGCCTTCACAAGATTCACTAAGATCCCAGAGTAAAATCTTGGCTATTTCTCTTCTTAGATTATCAACTAAGATTGTAATTAGTGTCGTAAATAGAAAATGGCATCAGATTTTTAAAGTTTGATTAGATTATAGCCCTAAGCTCTCTTCAGGCATACTCAGCTTTCATTGTGTGACTCATGTGCGTGTGCATTTTTATCAAGTTAAAAGTCTAAAAGGGCTTTGCTTCTTGGTGTGCATGGACGGATTCAGGTTAAGAGATTCCCATATTCCCATGCCAAGAATATTCTGTATTATCCGTTGCTTTTCTTTTCTTTTCTTTTCTTTTTTCTTTTCTTTTCTTTTGTGTCTTTTTAGGGCTGCACCTGGAGGTTCCCAGGCTAGGGGTTGAATCAGACTCTAGCCACTGGCCTACACCACAGCCACAGCAATGCCAGATCCAAGCCACATCTGCGACCTATACCACAGCTCACATAAATGCCAAATCCTTAACCCTCTGAGCAAGGCCAGTGATCAAACCTGTGTCCTCATGGATACTAGTCAGATTTGTTTCTGCTGAACCACCACGGGAACTACCATCCCTTGCTTTTTTAAACTGAGCTATTTAGTGACAACTCTTGCTCTGTGTCTCTCTCCTATTCTAACTCTGAAGGTAATGCCACTTCTGCTAACAGAGGGGCCATATACAACACACCTGCAATGCCATAGGACCTTGGAGTATTGGGTTAATGGTACTTGATATTGATTTTAATGCATCCAAATATGTAACAATTTAAGCATATGCACAAGTATTGTGTTTTGCATTGCTGGCATTTTCTCTCCATAAATGATGATTATTATAACAAGCTGTTGCCCTATAGATATTTCTCTTTTGTAACATGTGTTGATTAACAGCAGAGGGCTAACAGCAGAGGGCGTAGAAATTGTGAGTAAATGAATGTAGATGATATAAAATGGAGCAAATTGTAAAGGAGAATCCACACGTGGTTCTCTCTATTCCTATTACTGTTTCTAGTTAAATAAATTATGATAATTTGACCCAATTTTTTCTCCTCATACTAAATAGTATTTTCCACTGCATTTTGAAAGAGTGAGAAGAAGATTTGGGAACCAGGGTGCATGTGGAATTGCCATGGAAACTGCAGTCACACTCAGCCAATGAAAAGCTTCCAACATGCTCCTTCAACTTCACTCCACTTCCAAATTTAGTGATTTAAAACACCTGTTCTCTAGCACATGATTACTGTGATTTAATAGGAGTTTATTCAAGCTGTAAATAGGATGAATATATTTTATCAAGGTGTTGAATATCGGTGTGCCTATTTTTGAAAAGGGAAAAATTCTCTCCAACTGGTATTTCCACATCTATGAAATTCTTATTCTCCTACATTTGGTAATTTTAAAAAGAGGAATGAGGTGAAGAAAGCATCCCTTATCTTGCTGACACACAAATATATAAGACTACATTCAATACTTAATTCCAGAAAAAAGATGTTTTCAGACTGAATCCAGAGTACATCTAGTGCATTAGATGTCCATAGTTATGACATCCACATAGAGATGAACCTTTCTAATGTCTGCTGTGACTTGATTCATTTTTTTATCTCTGATCTATACCTCTGTCTGTGGTCCATGCACCCAGATGCACTTGCATGTTTTCTTGGGTATTTCACATATATTTAAATTCAGAACTTATAGCTTATATTTTCTCTTGTGAAATGCAAAGATCAATTTTATTTTGATTATTTTTGATGCTAGTATAAATGCCAAAGTTTTGCAAAGGCCTGCTAATCATTTCATTTGCAATGATTTGTCTTAATTTATAGAACTGAACAGTGTGCATTATATATAAATACACATACATATGTATACATATAATGTGTTTGTTTTTGCAAAATATCTTTAATGGAAAAATAAACCCTTCTATGTGACAGAAGGGGTCCCAGGATATAAATACAGGGAACATTCCAAAATTAATAACTTTAATAAAGCTATAAGATTGGAAATATGCCCAGAAACATATGCATAAAAACATATGTCATATAATAGATATTAAGACTGTTTTTATTTTAATATTATCAAGAGTCACTGTAATTATTTTGATTCCTCCAACAAAATTTTTTTAAAAATTATAGAAGTTCAGAAAATAGCCTACACAATATACTAAGAATGCAATAATTGCTCTTATAATAGGACCACTGACACTGAAAAATATTTTTCTTTATGTGTATATTAATGATTCACTTAGCTATATAAAACATAATTGTCCTTTGACATTGGCTCATAGGCAAATTATTGTATATATGTGCTTCATTTTTACCTTCATCAAAGACTGAAAATCTAAATGTTCATGAAAAATACGTGTTAAAGTTGAATTGCACTTATACTGTCTATAAGATGTTAAGGTTTTCTAGAGACAAAATAATGACTTCTCATGAATAAGAATGTTATCTAGAAAAGCATCATTTTTGTATTTTTGTGTGACATATGAAAACATACTGTAAAAATTTCTAGGACTTATAAACACTTTCATTGAATCTCTGTTGACAGTCTAATCTAATGAAAGGAGAATGCAAATGACTAAGATTTTTTTTTTAATCCTATTTTCTTCTTAAATAAAATAGGCTATTCATATCCTTGAGACTGCCATTCTCAGTCAGCTCTTTTAATATATCCATACCCTGTTCTGGAAGCCCATTTTTAAAGTTATTTCCATGTCCTACTGTCAAGAATGTATCAGAGTTCCCGCTGTGGCACAGTGGGTTAGGAATCTGACTGCAGCAACTGGGGTCATTGTGGAGGTGGAGGTTCAAATCCCAGCCTGTGCAGTGGGTTAAGAGAATCTGACATTGTCTCAGTTGTGATGTCAGTCACACTTGTGACTTGGATTCAACTCTGGGCCCAAGAACTTCCATGTGCTATGGGTTTGTACATAAAAACAAAGAAAAAAGAATATATCTTTTTAAAACTTTGCTAGGCATCCAACTAACTTAGTCATTCATTCATCTCTCCATACAAGCAACAAATATGTTTTTAATGGATACTATGTGCCAATACAATGTGCTTATTAGCCCTATGGATATGACAATGGAGAAGAAAAAAGGACCTACAGGTGGCTCAAGAGAAATTACTTTCAATGTAATTTTAATAACGATTAATTAAAGCTTTGGGCATTTTTCTCTGAGACTGTATTTATTTTGGGGTGTGATCTTGTCCTTGTACAGGTAATTACAATTATCAAAGTATTAACAGTTGATAAGGATGCTGAAAAACTATTGTACACTGAAGACCTTAATTAGGATGAAGCACACTATGAACATCTTCATATTTATGTTCATATCCTCAGTAATTCTTTGGTTCTTGTGCTCTAAGCTGAGAAAAGAGAGGACTGGTTCATTGTAGGTGCTCACGCAACAGAATATCTCCTTTCCTTTTGTGTTTCCACACTACATTATGATCCTTTTTAAAATTTTATTTTACTAGCAAATGCTTTTGATATTATTTAGAAAAGTGTACCTTGCTATCTATTGATTTGATGTATATATTGCTATGTGTAAGGCAAATAAATCTGATGGTTACACTAGGATTACAGGAAGCAATAATATGGTAGAGTGGGAATAGACAGACCTTATCTGAAATGGGAACTTGTTTCTTATCTTTCTGATCCTACACTCTTCACATTTCTTTCTTGGACAGTGAAAATTCCTCCTGGGATTCTAAAGTTTTTCACCAGTTTCCAGTATATTTAAATTTTTAAAATTCCTTTCAGTTTATATGAGTACTGCTATTGGGCAATATAGACAGGAAAATTAGTCATCGACCATCATCGTCCCTGAAAACTCCTACAAACACACATGTATGAAAGAGTTATTTAAATAGCATGCCACACAAAAAGAAGCATCCTTGTGATAGGAGATTTTCTTCAACCTACTCTGCTGTTTGTAAAATTTTGACCTATCTTAGACCCCTTATTTGATTTTCTCAATCCATATGTCTTGCCAATACGATCACTCTTAAAAGCATCAACTAGGTAGACTGGTTCTTGAGAAATGAAATTCTGATAACCCTCTCTTGTACTGACACTAAAGTCAGTACAGTTAAATTTCATTCTTAAGGCTCTTGGCATAAAAAGAGAGGGGGACAAATAAAAAGGAGAAGTGTTTTTTGAAAGGAATTCCATAGCCATATGATGAAAACTGAACACTGGTACTAGATTCTAGCTTTTACTTCTTGAATATTATACACAGGAAGAAATACATTTCATAACATAACCAAATATATATACAACTGTACATTTATGCATGTATATACACACATATAAGTATATAAAATCAATAATAAATTTCTTAAAAAATGCTTACTATTACTATGACAAACTCTGATTTTGATATTTTCTATTCTAAATTATCATAATTAATTAAAATATATTTACATGAGACTCACCAAACCAATTCAATGGCATAATAAAGACAAATAGTTTGAAAAATACTGGCCTAAACTATGACTGCTAATCAGTCTTTCTTAATAAATTGCAAGCATAAACGACCTTGAGTGTTTCTTCACTTTTAGATCAAATCTTCACACAGTGGTAATTTTCAAATCCTAAACTTTCATATTGCTGTTTTCTAAATTTGATTGGTCGGATAACTGGCATAAGAATGGTCCCTCATCTTCCTTTCAAAATATTCTTTTTTCTAATTTTCAAAAAGAGAAAAACCCTCACATATCATGAATCCATGCATTGCAAACATTAAAGATTCCCCCACCCTCATCTCAGCAAACACGTGTTGAAACATGGTGGTTTAAATGGATGCAACTAGAAATTTTAATACTAAGTGAAGAAAGTCAGAAAAAGACAAATACTACATGATATCAATTATATGTGGAACCTAATATATGGCACAAATGATCCTATCTACAAAACAGAAACAGTTCACAGACATGGAGAGCAGATTTGTGGTTGTCAGGGGGTGGAGGGAGGGAGTAGGATGGGTGGGGAGTTTGGGGTTGGTAGATACAAACTCTTACATTTGGAATGGATAAGCAACAGGGTTCCACTGTACAGCACTGGGAACCATGTCCAATCTCTTGGGTTAGAACATGATGGAAGAGAGTATATTAAAAAAGTGTATATATATATATGACTGGGTCACTTTTCTGTACAGCAGAAATTGAAGGAACATTGTATATTAACTATACTGTATCAAAAAAATTAAAAAATAAAGAAACATGTTGGTTTAGGGAGGCTCTTTTAGTGGTCTACTTTCTGTCAAAGAATGAATACCTCTGGAGGGAAGGTTTACAAGGCAAGACAAAGTTTAAAATCTTAACACAGAAATTTTCCCCACACATATCCTAGAAACCCTGTTTCCACTGATAAAAATTTATTAAAGGCTCTGTCAAAATCTCTATTATCTGGTCCCAATTCTCCAAAACAATAACATATACAGTTATTTTTTTTAATTTTCTTATAAGATACTATTAAAGTAAAATTCTTATTATTTTATTTATAAAGCATAGCCACTGAATCCAAAGAATATACATACGCTACATACCTTGATATGTAAATAGTAAATATAATTTTGGGAGAAATGACATTTTAATGACATATATTTAACTTTGTATGTCTTCATTACTTATCAATTCGTGATTATTTATTGATAAAATGAAACAGGAAACAGGGTTTGAGTCAATTCTACTCTACTTTCTCATTTTAATAAAAGCATTAAGTATACTTGTATTCATAAAAAAGTAAATAGAATTATAAAAGAACATGGAGATAGACTTTTTTCTTTTATTTTCTTTCTTTCTGTTCTTTTTAGAGCCATATCTGTGTCATATGGAAGTTCCAAGGTTAGGAGTTAAATTGGAACTGCCTGCACCACAGCCACAGCAGTGCCAGATCCAAACCACATCTCCAACCTAAGCTGCAGCTTGTGGCAATGCCAGATCTTTAACCCACTGAGTAAGGCCAGGGATCAACCTACATCCTCGCGGATACTAGTCAGGTTCTTAACCCACTGAATCGCAATGGGATTTCCAGAGATAGACTTTTTTAATATTTGCGAAGTTGCTCGATTTTTGAAAACTGTCTGAAATGCATGATGTAATGTGCCGTAAAATAATTCCTAATGACCTTTCACTTAATTAGTAGGTTAAAAGACAATTAAAAACATTTAAAGCAATGAATTGAAAACCAATTCTACAAAATAAGTTAATCATGAAGTTCATTCACTTTCTTAATTTGGGGGACTATTCTAAAAAAGTTTAAACAGCCTGTTATTATCAGGCTTGAATTGTTCACAGAGGGTTGGAAAATATTAATTTAAATTCATTCTTCCCATAAACAAGAGAACTGTCCCTGTAATATATCTTCTTAAGGGCACTAAACTTAATGTGAGGGCTCTACCCTTATGACCTCACCTAAACCTAATCACTAAGGGCCCGTAACCAAATACCATCATATAGAGGACTAGTGCTTCAACATATGATTTTTGAGGGGACAAAACTCAGTTCATAGCATTTAGTAACTACTTTATGCTTTTAGGATGACTTGTTTATATTTTGTTAAGTGTTCCTAGTTGTCATGCCTTATAGAGTATGAAGCTTGGTCCAAATAACCAAGGAAGATGCCTCTCAAGGGATTTTATTCCACTCCTATGCAGCTTCATACAAATCATTCTTTTCATGAATTTGCAATTATACCAAGTGATAATAATTATTAACATACTATAATTGATTATGATAGTATATTCTACACATATACATATACATTCCTCCTTTCAAGTATAGGTTTTTATTTATGAGTCATTTTTCACTTAAAATATTATGATTTATTTAGGTCATCAATATTATCCTACGGTCTATACTGGAATAACTACATATAACATGTCATTCCATGAATGTACCAATAATAAATCCCATTTGTTAGATATTTAGACATTCAGAACATTTTAAAAACTAATCATGAGAGGTGTGGGTGTGTGTATGTGTACATGCATGCACTGGTTTCTAATTGCTCATATTTATTTCTTCATTATAAATCAAACTTTTGCTTGTCGAACTCCACTGAGAACTGAATTTAATAATATATTGCTAGTAGGGTCTTGACTGTTTTACTGACCCAAATATTATAACTTTCAAAAACAATAGGAGTTAGTTTTTGATTGAATGAGTATAATGAAAGAAGATACACCATTGTACCTTCACATTCTTAAATAGATTGGGTCTTAATAAGCTATAGTCCTTTGTATTTATTTTGCATATTCTTTTAAATAGGAAAAAAAGATAGAATGAGTTCCTTTCTTCCTATTGTCAAATGAATATATTAGACAGCCTCTTCAGATTAAATAGCGTTTTGATCAGTCACATATTATGTCCACTATGATCATTTTCAAACAACAAAGCATTTTTCAGCTCAGTGAATATGACTGTAAGAAACGTGTAGTCTTATGGGAAAGGCATATTTAAAGTTCCTTTGACTATAAAAAGATATCCTGATCACCACCACCACGACGAAGTTTCAAATCAATAAGTCCAGAGATGCAAATAGAAGAGCTATTAAAAATTAATCTCTGCATTAAAATGCCTGTGTGACTAATAGCAAGTAAAAAATATATGGTGTCATAAATCTTTACACTGGCACTAACCCCCTCTTCTCATAAAAACATTGTGATTTGCATGCACTGGTTATGCCTCAGAATTTATGAACAACAAATAGCAACATGACAGGAAAAAATATCATACCATGAAAGAAAAATGGAGAAAGCAGAAGGAATTTAAATAGCAGAATTGGCTCAAGCCAGAGATGGACTTAAGGTAGACCTTTGATGCTCACAGACATTTTACTTTTCTTGGGTGGAACAGTGGGGTGAATAAACACAGACTAAGTAATTTGTTTAGTACATATGTCTGATAGAAGTTATTGTGTACTTTTTCTTTTCTCAATACCTTTTACTAACAAGGGATATTAGAGACAAACATTTGACTAATTTAGGACTAAAGCGTAAGTACTGTTAAAGAGATAAAATACATGGTGATGTTTTAAGTGTCATTGTTCTCACGTAAATTTTTGAAGATATGATTTTCTATATCTTTTCTGTAAAATCTTTTATACCTTTTTAGGATATGTAGCTGTTTAGTGCATAAGAGCGGTGGAGAGTGAGATGATCAAATAGAGGGAATTCAGGGTAACTGTACTAACTTGAATTTACAAAAGTCTTAATTATTCAATGGATCAGGTAAGGTATTTTTATCTTCAAGTGACTCAAAAGCAACTCAAATTGGACTGAACAACCATAACAGAAAATGAATTTATTTTCTAGGCAACTAAGAAAATCACAGATTGATCAAATTTAAGGCAGGCTTATCCAGGAGTTCACTTATCTATGTTTTGTTTTTGCCTTTTTACCTTCTGAATGTGGTCTCACACAACAATTCTAGCCTCACATTGTCCATGTTAAAAAATAAAAAAAAGTGCCTGCAACATCTTCCAGCAATTCCAGACAAAAGGCTCATTATCTTTTGCTCATTCTAAATGTGTACCATTGATGTGTATGTATATCCTTGAACTAATCATAGAAAGCAGAGAAAATCTACATTTTGAATTAATCAGGTCTAAGTTACATATAAGAAAAATGGACCAAGAGTGGAAAAAGTGACTATACAGATTGAAATAACAAGAATAAATATGTACTATCTGTAGAAAATTAGAGGTCCATTGTAACCCAGCTTGATGGCCATCTACAATTCTTACATACACTTTTTATTTAAAAACACCACTAAAGGATATAGGTAACCCATGTACAACTGAAAATACAATAATTTCTTTCCAAAAAAAAAAAAAAGAAAAATTCCAGATATCAATCTGTTACTATATCCAGCTTTCAATCTTGGGTCTTTATGTTATACACATTCTTCTTCTTCAAGGGAACCAGATATGGTGCCTCATTATTTAAATGAAACAGTTTATCACTCCCACTACACAAGTATCCACTGGTGGAAAAAAAAGAACAAGAAAATGTGAAATAAAAGCTGAACAGTCAAAAACAAACAAACAAACAAAAACTAACAAGTAACAACCTGGGATGTGACAGAAGATTCTATTTATTTTCAATCTAAATGCTTACACGTTAAGAGGAAATATGTTAGCTTCTAGTTTATCTATCATCTATCTAACAACACAAAAAGACAACCTACAGAATGGGAAAAAAATCTTTTCAAGTGAAGCCACCAACAAGGAGTATTCTTTAAAATTACTCAAATAAAGATCTGAATTAAAGCTCTGGATCTAATTTATCAACCAAAAAGAGATGTACCTTACTAAATATACCCACTTTAGATAAGTTGTCTGTCATGAAATTAGTAGTATCACATTGCTTCTCTGCTTAAAATTCTCTAACAGCATCTCACTCACTACCAAAGAAACATCATTACAATTCGTATATGCCCTACTCAAACATGGTCCTTTTTATTTGCCTGACCTCTCTTCTCAGTCTTATAGCTAAAATGCTGCCTAGGGCTTTACTCACCCATTCTCTGTGACCTCTCACTCATCAATGTGCCTGAGTTCTCCACCCAGAAAATCTATACAATTCTCCCCCTCTTGTCCTTCATGTCTTCATTCAAATGGCATCTGTTCAGTAAAACATATCTTAAAAAATTAAATCTCACTTCTGGAAATCTCTGTCCCTCTTAAATTTTCTCTTTTACTCTTATTATCATGGAAACATTATACATTTTATTTATTTTATTATCTTTCTGCTTCCATTATACTGAAGCCCTACCAGGGAAGATATTTTTCTATATTTTTAAAACTACCACAGCTACAATGTCTATATCAGTGCCTTAAAATATATTTGTGCTCAAGAAATATTTATCAAAAAAGAATATCACTGTTAGTCTTGCAATAATCTAAGAAATACTATACATGTTCTTGTGAGAATAGGTTACTAGACTTTTATGAGCTTTAATTGTAATACTTTTAAAATGCAAATCATATCCATTTCACTGAATTTGTATGAATCCTAATAAAACGCATTTAAAAATAAATTAGTGCAGAGACTGTAATACATGATTAAACATTAATTTGCTTTCTTTTCTATTGTTCCATATCTATTCAAAGACCTCTATTAGTTATTTATTATTTCATACATAACTGTTTTAGTTTCCTAGCATTGTCATAGCGAAATATCACAAACTGGATGACTTACAATAAAAATGTATTCTCTCATGGTTCTGGATGGTATACTAATCCAGTGTGGCTTTATCTTAAATTGATCAAATCTGCTAATTAAGGTCATATTCACAAGTACCTGGGTTTAGGACTTATCTAAAAAAAAAAAAATCAGTCCTGGTTGAAAATGCAGGATTGGTTCTACTCTAATAATGGATTTTAAATACATGTGTACTTTTTATTCCCAGGTTTAAGTAACTATGACCTTGTTCTGCCTGGCCTCAACTTTCTGATGCTTTGCTTCACATTAAGTTGCCACATTTGCCTCATTGATATTGACCCTTTCCATTCTTCCAGCTATTCTTGTTCCAAATGATTCTGCTCACTGTGTCTTCCCATGTTCATGCTTGTCAGCCCCTCAGAGCCACTGGCTTACCTGCTTGGCACACCCACCTGGCTTGCATCAAGTTAGTAATCTCTACAAACAAAAGGAAATAAGTAAATGTTTAAATAAGTAAATGCTTAGTAATCTCTACCAAAAGTAACTTTGAAACATAGTTATTCAGAGCATACTTTAATTAAGAAAAATATTGTGGTATGACCAAATGAGATAAATGTTTTAATTCAGTAGTCTGTGACATCCACACTGTTTTGCAAACTTTTCCTTTCTGATATTAGGGAAGTCCTGGTTTATACAACAGATGATGAAATTCACTAAGAATGGCATTTTGTTTTAATGATTCTTTTAATCTTTCCTTAAATCATGAAGGCCACTTAGTATATGGGACATTGCTTTACAAATTTATATTAATGTAACCATATTAATGTCTATTTATTAAACAAACTAGATTTTGTGGGGTAGGAGAAAAACGAAAACCTTTTTTTAATCTCTGCTTTTCCTTCCTTGCTTTCTGATATGCTCCATAGCTTTCTCATCATTTTCAGTCTTCAAGGACCAATCACACTTTTTAGGCTTTAAAACATCAACTCAATGCTATATCAAAACTTCTGTTTCTCATTCAATTTAAAGCTTTCCCTCAATCAAAAAATGATTCAGACTGTGGGAGAGAAGGGATGTGTGACTGCCTTTTATTAAAACTATTCCATCACTTTATTGTTCCAATCTTCCTTCAGTATTCACTATGCTATCTATGGGCTGTTCATGACTGGAGGGGAGATGTCTTAAGAAAAGGGGTAAGGGAGAGGCAGGAAAGATCTTTGCTGCAGTTATAATCAGGTATTGGTATATTTCAGGTGTGGATGAAGCCTAATTTCCTCTCTCTCTCTCTTTTTAGTAATACTTTTTCATGGTTTTCTTGCTGGAGAAATAACGCATGTGTGCAACAACTATCAATAGCCACTAATACCATTACCCAGTGGTTGGCTGAAGCAGTATTAATAATGAATTGATCAGGCTGACAACACCCAGAACATTACTGAAGTCAGAAAAACCAAATCATTTTATGCCTCTTGATATGACAGAATAGAAAGTACACAAAATCCCTTGTGCAGTAGTTTTGAAAAAAACTGAATTCAAATTTAATTCAGCTTGTTTTTGCTGGTAAGAGGCAAGTTTCAATCTTTCCAAGCCAATAAGGGGAGATATAAGAACAGAATTTAGAAGTTTTTCCCTGTTATGAACTGAATGTCTGTGTCTCCCAATGAACAAAATTTGTATGTTAAAGAGACTCTAGACAGCTTGATCTCTCTCTCTCTCGCTCTTTTCTTCTCTCTTTGCACATGCACAAAGTGGTCATCTGAGTACACAGTCTGAAGGCAGCTGTCTAGAAGCCAAGAAGAGAGCTCTCACCAGGAACCAAATTGAATGGCAACTTGATGTTGGACTTCCCTGCCTCTGGAATGGTGAGACATAAAATTCTGTTACTTAAGCCACCCCATTTATGGCACTGTGTTACGGCAATATGAGCAGATTACAGCATTCCCTACCTGACTTACAACCAAAGTGCCACCAACACTAGTTCCTAACAGTCTTTGATCTTCCAGTGGCTTTTTGTTTTTTATGTTTCTTTCTCAAATTCATGCTCCACATTTGCACTTATAGCTTCTCTAGTTTCTATTTGCAGGAAGGGAGCCAAATGCCTAAGCTATTTGTCCATCTTGTCAGGGCCTTTTGCTTTTTGCACATGCATAATGGTGAAGGTCATATGGCCCTAATAAATTATTAAGTGTAGTGACTAAATATGCTTCTGTTCCTGTAAAAAGCAAACATTTCAGCCACTCATGGACTTCAGGGTGCTGTTAAAAATTCTGTTCAGCATGAATTTTGTACTTGTTTTCATCCTGATTAGGTTGGTTGGTTTCTTTTTAACATCTTCAGAAAGACCATCTTATTTAAGAAACATCTATGAAAACACTCATAAAAAAATAAATTGCCCTTCAAGTGTTATGTGTACAAAGGGACCATATGACTTTCATAACATAATTGATACACATTTAATTGTGAAATTAAAAGTTATAGTTTTCAGTAGTAATCTCCATATATCTCAATTGGGAATCAAAGTTGACCATAATACTTTATCATTTTTGAGGGAAATATATCACTCTTCCGGAGTTCTCATTCATAATCTCTTGCATAAGGGACACTTGGAGGGGGGGCATTCTGTTTTGGTTTTTCAGGTTACATTTTCATATTTGTATATTCTTAAATGTAAATCAATGCACTCTTAGACTACTTTCTTTTGATTGCAAATATGGGGTTATGTAATACGAATATTTAAACCAATGTAATTAAGAAGAGAGATTCATGTTATTTGGATATAAAAATGATATTATATTTGGGTCAGTATTTTGGGTGATGGCAATAATCATAACCCCTCATGATTGACTGATATCTACTTATTCATTAAGAAACTGAATAGTTATTACATATCATATACTTTTCTAAGCCATTGTGTTGAATATGAAAATGCATATGATATCATGTTTTCAATAGATTAAGAGCAAGGGAAATTTATGCAGTGGAAGTAGTATATACCCAAAATATAGAATGTGATTATTATTTAGAAATGAAAAATTGGAGAGCTTGAAAGCAGCTTCAAAGATCAAATGATATATAAAAGATGCATATAAGTTTTCTAGGCAGAGAAATAGGGCAAGACATTCTTAGCAGAACTAGGAACCGTAACATAGAATGTTGCATGTCAGTGAGAGAGAGAGGGTGAAGGAGAAAGAGAAAGAGAAGATACGATGGAAGAAAGGAAAATAGGGAGTATTTGTGAACATTGGGAAATTTCCTGTTCAGGGATTATATTGTAAGCATTATGATGGAAAGAATGATCTACATATAAGAGAAGCTCCTGGCAAGGTGGTATAATGGCGAGGGTTTAGGAAGAATGGAATTAATTCAGTGTTAAGCAGGCCTAGAAAAGGACAAGCCCAGATGCAAAGGCATGTGCCTCAAATCAAAGGATGCTCATGAGTGTAGTGATCAGTTGAAAGATGAAGTTTGTTGGAATCTCTTGAGAAGACAGGAACTTCAGGGTTTTCTTGGGCTGTGAATGTACTGTAATATTACATTGAGAAATAACACTTCTGGTTCTTCATTTTATAACCAGTCTTGAAGGAAAGCAGGGCTGGGCTGTGGTTCCAGTTATAGCCAATCTAGACATAGTGGCAGAGAGCGTAAGGGTGCAATTTAAGTGGAAGGCTGAGAACAGTATTCTGAGCATTGTTAAATTTACATGGCCACATTCACTACATGCATCACAGTTTGAAGAATATATTTCTAAAAGAATTGGCTTATCATTTTGCAAGTGGAAATATTGTAACCTCTGAAATATGTTACATTTACCTTAAATCTTTTAAAATACATTGGCACAATCAAGGAAAACATCATGACAAATAAATGACAGATTTGATTACTATAGGTAACTGGAGCATATGCATTTAAAAAGAGCAATTCAATTTAAAGCAGTAACTTAGTACCAGTGTTCTCTTTGCATGTTGTTGTTCAATAAAGTTGAGTGAAGAAGTACACTCTGAGTCCTGTTCCTGCCTCTGTTTATACGACCTTGGACAAATCACCTTACCTCACCATACTCAGCTATTATTTATACAATGAGGATCATGGTAATAGCTCCTTTGTAGGGTGGTATAAGGATTACCTGAACAGATGCATGCAAAGGAATTAGAATTTGACCTAACATATAGTAAATTATTAACCTATAGTTCCTCTAATATCTCTTTCACTTTAAAATCATAATAATTGACACTCTTTACCTCCCTTGGTTCTGCATACCCTAAACTCTTACCCAGAAACAAAGTTTTGCTCCTCGAGCACAGAGACACATGTTAGAAAATGCATTTCCTAACTGCTCTCTTCAGCTTTCCTCCTTACCTTCTGAAGAGAAAACTCCCAGACTCAAACCTGAGGTAGATGTGACTCTCAGACCTGAAAATTACCTTCCTATTAAAGATGGCATTTGCCTTTTTTGGCAAAACCAATCTCCATTCCTGAGCCAGTGGCCAAATGTAACTGACAGTCCTCTATGGACCTTTTAATAGGAAGGTTTGTGACTGAAAATTCCCAGCCACAGCGAAGCTCACATTTGCTTTGAATCCTTGATAACAGAGGTAGGAATTCCTCTCTGGATTCCTGAGCATCCTTTTGAGAGGGCTTTGCTTTCACATACACCGGATGAGTTGCTTTATGTTTGTTTAATAGAATGAATTAGCAGAGGCTCACAGAGCTGTGATAATTGTCTATAAGCATTCTCATACCCCACCATCTGAGTCAACATTATAGCTAAGCTGCACATAAGGACAAGTTATCCTTGTCACTTGCTTCCTAGACCTTATTATACTATGTAACTACAAGTTTAAAATCTGCAGTAACTTATTTATCTATTTTTCTTCATCCTCTGTCCTTTTATCAAGCTCTGCAAGCTCTCTGATGGCCTTAAAGTTGTATGTATGTGTGTTCGAAAGACAGGGGATGTGTGCTTAAGTTACTTCACCTCTACAGATACAATGTCCTAGTTTTCACTTCTGTATGTCTATTATAAACTAAGCTTATTGGTTAATGCTACTCCCATCCATCAAAAACAAACCCAACCCCACATAAGCTCATTAAGCTTCCATTCATACTTAAGAACAGACACACATAAGAACATAGTTAACCAGCTAGCTATATAAAGATACCTGTGTATATACATGTCTATAACTTATTTTACTGTGAATATTATCTACATGCTTATTTCTACATTAAAAATCTCAATCTTTCCAAGTCAATGAATAGAGATCTTCATTGTCATTTTCTTTTTTGAATCATACCATGTATGTCACTATATGTATCTGTACATTTGTAAACAATCTAATTTTGTTGAGTATTGGGTTTCAGTATTAAACCCTTTCAAACAGAACCACTAGAAATATGTGCATATACTCTTATACATTTCAAATAATTTCTTTAAGGTTTATGAAAAGACTACGAACATTTTTTATAGTGTGGTTTGTACTGTCAGGTTGCCTCTAAAAGGTATGTATCAAGTTACATTACCAATACCAGTGGGTATTATCAATCTTTTAAATCATCTTAGGATTAGAGCATCTTAAATTTTAGGGAAGACACTTCGCTGGGCAAATAAAAGAAAAAGTGGAGTTTCTGTTGTGACTGATTAATGAACCCAACTAGCACGCATGAGGATGCGGGTTCCAACACTGCCCTAGCTCAGTGCACTAAGGATCTGGCATTGCTGTGAGCTGTGGTGTATGGAGATGTGGCTCGGATCCTGAGTTGCTGTGGCTGTAGTGTAGGCTGGCAGCTATAGTTCTGATTGGATCCCTAGCCTGGGAACTTCCATATGCCACGTGTGTGGCCCTAAAAAGACAAAGAGCCAAAAAAAAAAAAAGGGAAAAAGTGTACATACACTATCAATAATAGACATCTTCCTGAGTGTGAAGTTTTAGTCAAGAAATTAAAAATTGCTACATCCAATATTTCATATATCCATTTAACGGTAAATTTTCTGACCACAAAAGAAATGAAGTAATGGTAAATGCTATTATATAAACAAGACTTGAAAACATTATGCTGCATGATAAAAAGCCATTCACAAAAGACCACATACTTTATTATCCTACTTATATGAAATTTACAGAATAGGAGCATATATAGAAACAGAAAGATTATCGGTTGCCTAGGATGAGGGCAGCAGAGTAGTCAATAGCAAATGAAAAAAAAATGTAAAATTAGATTATAGTTATGTTTGCACAATTTTGTTAATGTGTTAAATACTGCTGAATTGCACATTTTAGACAGGTGAATTTTATGGTATGTAGTTATATCTCAATAAATCTGTCAGAAATATCTTACTTTGGCTGGGTTATTCCTTACTCTGAGTAGTGATTTTGTTACACTTATATCTCACTTTAGAATGTAAGACATTTAAAGGAAAAGATGGTTTCTATTCTGTTCATTTTTATATCTCTAACAATCTGTACAGTTTTGGCATATAATATTAGCTTCATGAATTTGGTTGGGTGGATCTGTTGAATGAATGCCTTTACAAAACAAAGAATTCCATTAGCCAATAGAAAAGTGAGGACGTAGACTAGATTCTCAGTAGGTAGTTATTAAGTTTTTAATATATTGAGTTTATACCATCTATTGTACATCAAGGTGAGTTGTTCAATAGAAGTTGTCACTGTATATCAAGAAGGAAGTAAAAGCAGTGGCTTCTTAATATAACCATTTTAACTTAAGCATGAAAAATCAAGAGAAATGAGGTATATTGTAAATTTATACAAAATTATTTTATGGGAAAACAGAATAATTTAAAAAGTTGTGCTCTTAACTAGTATCATCTAATGCTATATCATAAAAGATTAAATCATAAAGACTGAGGTACTAAACTACTGATATTGTATTGATAATTAATGAAGATCTACTCAAAATATTTTAGCTCTACTGAGCCTACAATATAAGGAGATTCAGTCTTAAAATACTGACTGCCTTGGGGACAAATTTTGCAACCCACTTGGATGTGATAGTCCTTTTACTGTGAAAGAAACATACAAAAGCAGACAGTCAAAATCACTGTGGACTCCCTCCATGTTTTGCATTATGTTTAGCATTATACATTCATTCTTTTGTTTAATCCCTTTGACCCCTTAATTAGACATTTTAGATAGTAAAACAAAGACATAGAAAGATTAGGGGAAGTATATGTCATATACTTATTAAGGGATGTCTCTAAAAACCTAGGTCAGGTCTTCTGATTCCGAAGCCTATGTGCTGCCAATATTTGACAAGCATTTGGAGGTTTCCAACCCATAGAAATCCGATTTATAAATTTAAAATTTTATAACCTATTGAGTGAAACCAGATGAGGGACATAATTTCAAGCAAAGTTCCATTGAAGAATATGGAATTGCATGAGAGAACACAGCCGAAAAAATCAATATGTGCATATATGTATTTTTCCTAATACTTACCTTATTTAACTTTGACATCCTTGAAAGAATATTCATGGATAGAATTTCATATTATGCTCTACATTAGGTATGAGGCAGATAGTTGGTGTTTTCATAAATTACCAAAACCCAGAAGGCTCATTTCATTCCAAATGAACAGATATCTGTACCTCCTTAAATAAGGCTAGCAAACAGGGGACTGCAGGGGGCAAGGCCCAGGGCAACTTGGCAGTTTTGCACAGATTTTTTTTAAAAGTCAGTAAGTTCCTTTTGGCCTTTCTAAAAGACAAACACTTTGCAGAAAAGCTGTGCAGTAAGGGAAACTATCAAAAATCATTCTTGTAGAACAGCGAGGCAGTGAGGCAAACACTAACTCCCTCGTGGGTTTAGAATCTGTAATAGAAATTAACAGTGCCATCTGCAGCCCGATTATGCACTTTAAGATCCCCACATGGTTTATAGCATGCGATATGGTATACAACAGCAATTTTTGCAAAGCTAGTCACAGTTATATTCATTTCCACAAAATTAAAATATCCTAAGGACATAAAGAACACCAAGACAGAGATGGAGGAGAGGCCACGTAAACTTTAAAAAAACCTTCTTCATCTGGGTTTATCTGACATTCTCCAAGCCACTGGCATCAATTTGCTCTAGTTCCTTGCTGCCATCTTCACCCTTCTTTAGACATAAATTTTGTACTGCTAAACTAAATTATATTATCTGCTCCGCTGGTCTAAGTTAGCAATTTATTACATATGTTCACCATTTTTGTGTGAAATAAGTCTTCTTGAATTTTCTGTTTGCTCTTAAGCACTCTAATTTTGAAGATAGCCAAAAACTCTGCATAGTTAGAAAAGGCAGAAAGAGGTTAGTAGTTCTGTCAGTGATTTATATCATCATCCATGGGTAGGAGAAACTTAGGGATTTTCTTTGAAACTTAGTATAGAATTAGTACATTAATTAATTAATTCAGTTTATAAGTTGTGAACGTTTTTGGTCACCAGTGTTCACTTATGATATGGAGTAAGACAGGTATTTAGGAATTAAAGCAGAAACTGATGAGTTAAAGTGCTATCTGTCTTAAAGGGGCATGTCATAAAACTTGCACTGTAAAGTATGTTTTGCTCAGTATTTCTAGTCAAAAGGCAAAATACAGTGTAGATCATAGAGCACATCTATATGAAACAATCTAAATAAATAAATAAATAAATAAATAAATAAACAAATAAATAAAAAGAGTCATGGCTCAGTGGAAACAAATCCAACTAGGAACCATGAGGTTGTGGGTTCAATCCCTGGCCTTGCTCAGTGGGTTGTGGATCTGCTATTGCTGTGAGCTATGGTGTAGGTCAGAGACACAGCTCAGATCCTGCACTGTTGTAGCTGTGGCATAGGCCAGCAGCTGTAACTCAGATTTGACCCTTAGCCTGGGAACCTCCATATGCCTGGGGTGTGGCCCTAAAAACCAAAATAAATACATACATACATACATACATACATACATACATACATACAAACAAATAGCATATGCTATCCCTTATATCTGGAATCAAATATACAGTATAAATGAAACTTTCCACAGAAAAGAAAATCATGGACATGGAGAACAGACTTGTGGTTGCCAAGGGGAGTGGGAGGGAGTGGGATGGACTGGGAATTTGGGGTTAATAGATGCAAACTATTGCCTTTGGAATGGATAAGCAACGAGATCCTGCTATATAGCACCAGGAACTATGTCTAGTCACTTATGAAGGAACATGATAATGTGAGAAAAAAGAATGCATACATGTATGTGTGACTGGGTCACCTTTCTGTATAGCAGAAAATTCATACAACATTATAAATTGCTATAATGGAAAAAATAAAATTATTATAAAAATACGTAAATAAAAATATGAAACAATCTGCTTTACTGAGAGTGAAAGAAAACGAACACTAATTAGATTCCCACCTTACTAAGCACTAGATAGGTAGTTTCACATTTAGTTTATTTTAGACCCATGATCATTCTCTTAGGTGAAATTACAACCTTCATTTTCCAAATGAAGAAAATGGAGACACAGTTGACTTAGTTTTATCTTGCTATAATATCCATTTGATTACCAGCATAATTTCAATTCCTTCCTTAAGTCAGAGAAGTGTCACCACCCTTCTCCTGTATTCCAACTCTCCCCAAGCTTCAAACTCAATTAAAGGGGATTATCTTCTTTGATGAAGATGGTTCTTTGGACAAGGATATATATAAATGCAGGTACCCTATAAAGCTTCCTATGGCTAACAAAGGCTGACCAGATTCAGTAGCAATTGTAACTTAGGCTGGAACCTACAGTAATCATAATAATCTTGAAGCTATGGACTAATGAAACAGAGCTTTCTCCTGTAACTTCGAAGGAAATACCAAAATTTTGCTATAGAATTTGCAAATGCAAAGAATGAAGTAGATGGAGATATTACTTTATGAGCAAGTAAAACCTCTAGAATAATGAGTCCTCATTGATTTCAGACAAGATCTCCAACAACCTAGTTATTACTCTCTACCTTACTTTTTCACATCTCAGGTTAACCATATTAACACTCATAACATTTGTACCACTGCAATATTTGCAACCAGATAAATGGGGCTTGTTAAGTGTCTATTGAATTAATGCTGAGTGTCCTGGTTGGCTTAAAATGAACCAAAAAATATAAACACTTTTTGGGATTCTATTTTATTTTTCCTAATTTGATAGATTCACTCTCCTGATTGTATTAATTTTGAGAAACACAGTGCTTTAGTTAGAAAACACCAATTTTGTTATGATTAAAATAAAATTCCAACATCTTAGAGCCTTAGAAAAGCAAAGCTTTATCACATTTTTCTAAATATTTATCACAGGTCCACTTCTGCTCTGTTCCATGTGTCTTCATGTAGGCCCAATGCTATTCATGGGTCATATTTTTTTTAATGTATATTTAGGATTATGGGCTAGTCAAGAGAAGTAGCTTTTCTCAGATTTCATTGGTTAGAGCAAGTTAGATGTTCAAATCTGAGTCAGTGGGGGAGAGAAATATTATCTTTCCCTAAAACAACCAGCAAATATTTTTTATTCTATCTCTAAGCAGCTTGCAGTAGCTCAGTCTCATAATTTTTAATATCCTTACATAGAAGTGTAGATGGACAGGTTTGGGTTAATGTGTATATCAAATACAAACGGAGTCAAAGTCACTTTTCTCCTGCCAGATCCTTTTATTATTATGATCACCGTCTTAAACATTCCAGTCCTACTAGACTAAAATTTGGGTTATTATATATCAGTGAATCTCATATTTATTTGTATGTGCATTGATTTAGCTCAGTTGACTTAGAAATATGATTTCTTTTACCACTCCTGAATTATAGGGGAGTAGAGGAGAGAACAGGATTCTATGTATACATTGTGGTTTCCATTTATTACATAAATTGTATAAGTACTAATATCAAACAATCATATGGAACATTAGCCTGAAGTATACTTATTCTTATATTAAAAACCCTAGGCATAACCAAATTGATTTTGTTTTTTAATAGTCTTTCCAAAGAACTTGATTATTCTGTTCACTAAAAATTATTCAAAAATATGCTTTTCAAAAATATAATATATATATTTAAAATCAAGACTTTGCTTTTTCATTTAAGCAAGCTCTGTAACAGCCGTTGACATTATCAGCTCTCTTTATTGTCATCTTTTCAGTGCTTTTAATGGCCAATATCTGCCCAGTTATTTAGTTATATTGTGCAGCTGATCCAATGTTGATGATAGAATGCAAATGTTACTTTTTTCCAGTTTTTAAAGTTTTATTGAAGTATAGTTGATTTACAATGATTTCTGCTGTAAAACAAAGTGATTCGTACACATACACGTACACACATTCATTCTCTTTCACATTCTTTTTCCACATAGATTATCACAGAATATTGGGTAGAGTTCTCTGTGCTATACAGCAGGTCCCCACTGACCAATCATTTCATATACCACAGTGTGCTTATGCTTATCCCAAACTACCAGTGCATCCCCTGCACTCCAACTTGTCTCTTGGGTAACCATAAGTTTGTTTCCAAAGTCTGTGAGTCTGTTTCTATTCTGCAAATAAGTTCATTAGTATCCTTTTAATCTTTTTTTTTGGTTCCACATATAAGTGATATCATATGATATTTTTCTTTCACTAACTTCACTTAATAGGATAATCTCTAGGTCCATCCATGTTGCTGAAAATTACATTATTTCATTCTTTTTTATGGATAAATAGTTTTCTATTGTTTATATTTTGTTTGCCCATTTTCTGTCAATGGACATTTAAATTGTTTCCATGTCTTGGTGCAGTGAACGTTGGGGTGCATGTATCTTTTTGAATCATGATTTTGTGTGTATATATGCCCAGGATTGGGATTGCTGGATCATATGGTAGTTCTACATTTAGTTTTCTGAGGAAACTCCATACTATTTTCCACAGTGGTCGCATCAATTTACATTCCCACTAACAGCTCCTTTTGCCTACTTCCTCTCCAGCATTTATTGCTTGTTGGCTTATTAATGATGGACATTCTGACTAGTGTAAGATGGTACCTCAATGCAGTATTTATTTGCATTTCTCTAATAATTAGTGATGTTGAACATCTTTTCGTGTGTTTTTTTGGTCATCTGAATGTCTTCTTTGGAGAAATTTCTATTTAGATCTTCTGCCTATTTTTTGATAGTTCATTTTTTTGATAGTGAGTTTTATGAGGTTTTTTTTTTTGCATATTTTGGAGTTTATCCCTTGTCAGTCCCTTTATTTGCAAATATTTTCCCCATTCTGTGGGTTGTCTCTTCATTTTGTTTGTGGTTTTCTGGGCAAAAACTTTTCAGATGGCATGATACTATACACAGAATATTCCAAAGACAGTACCAGAAAACTGTTGGAGTTCATCAGTGAATTCAGTAAATTTTCAGGAAACAAAATTAATACCCAGAAGTCAATTGCATCTCTATATACTAACAATAAAATATCAGAAAAAGAAATTAGGAGAACAATCCCATTTAACAGTACATCGAAAAGAATAAAATACCTAGGAATAAACCTACCTAAACAGACAAAATACCTGTACTCTGAAAACTATAAGAGGCTGATGAAAGAAATCAAAAATGACACAAAGAGATGAAAAATACACCATACTCTCAGATTGTAAGAATCAATACTCTCAAAATGACTATACCACCCAAGACAATCTACAATTTCAATATAATATCCAACAAATTACCAATGGCATTTTTCACAGAACTCAAACCAAAAAATTTTAAATTTGTGTGTGGACATGAAAGACACTGAATATCCAAAACAATTCTGAGAAAGAAAAATGGAGCTTGAGGAATCAGGCTGATTTCAGACTATACTACAAAGCTACAGTCATCAAAACTGTATGGTGCTGGCATAAAACAGAAATATAGATCAATGGAGCCAGACAGAAAGCCTAGAAATAAACCCATGCACCTATGGTCAACTAATCTATGACAAAGTGTCATGAACATACAACAGAGAAAAGGCAATCTCTTCAATAAGTGGTGCTGGGAATAATGGACAGCTACATGTAAAAGAATGGAATTAGAACACTCTCTAACACCATACACACACACAAAAAAAAAAACTCTAAATGGTTTAAAGACCTAAATATAAGACTGGATAATATAAAATTTTAGAGCAAAATATAGTCTGAACACTCTCTGACATAAACCACAGCAGTATCTCCCCAAATTTACCTCCTAGAGTAATGAAAACAAAAACAAAAATAAACAAATGGGACCTTTGTTTTAAATGAATTACTCTTGCTTTATAGCAAGAGCTTTAATATAGCATGATCTATTCACCACTGAAGAGTTCACATAAACACCAAACATAGGATCAGTAAATGGGACACAGCAACAGAAAGGGTTAATTTCATCTCATATATTTTCTAACTTTGTTCTAATCATGTAATTCATGATTCATGTCAGTTGTCATGCTTATATCAGGTTTGTTTTATATGCTACACACTGTGGTAAGTGATTTTCATGTGATTTTCATTTAAACTAATACACACAGAAAACAAGATGGTGGAGTGGAAGGATGTTGAGCTCACCTCCTCCCAAGAACACACCAAAATCACAGGTAATTGCTGAACAACTGCCAATAAAAAGACTGCAACCTACCAAAAAAAGATATTCTACAACCAAAGACAAAGAAGAAACTACAATGAGACAATAGAAGGGTGCACTCATGATATAATCAAATCCCATACCCATCCCTCTAGGTGGGTGACCAGCAAACTGGAGAATAATTACATTGCAGAAGTTCTTCCATGGAAATTAGCATTCTGAGCCCCATGTCAGCCTCCCCAGCCTGGGGGTCTGGTGTTGGGAGGAGCTTGCTACAGAGCATTTGTCACTGAAGGCCATCAGGGCTTGAGTGCAGGAGATCCACAGGACTGTGGAAAACAGAGACTCCACTCTTGAAGGGCACACACAAGCGCTCATGTGCACTGGGTCCCAGGACATAGTTGGTACTCCGTAAGAATCTAGGCCAAACTTAGCTGTGGGTATTAGAAGTCTCTTGGGGAGGAAAATGGTGGCTGTGACTCTCCATGGAGACATAAAAGCTGGTGGTAAACATATCCAAGGGTACTCATCTGAAGGCTTATATCTTACTTGGGTCATTAGTATCAAGATCTGGCCCCACTCAACAGCCTATGGGCTCTAGTACTGGGACTCCTCAGGCCAAATGACTGACAGGGTAGAAACACAACACCATTCATCAGTAGACAGGTTGCTTAAAGGCTTCCTGAGCTCATTTATACAGCCTTGCTCCCCAAAGGGCTAATATATAGCTCCCCTCACTAGTGGGTAGGCACTGGCCCCTCCCACCAGGAAATCTTCACAATCCTTTAGATAAGGCTCAACCACTAGGGGGCAGACACTAGAAACAAGAAAACTACAATGTGGCAGCCTGGGAAATGGAGTCCACAAATGCAGAAATTTAGACACAATGAGATGACAGAGGATATATTTCAGATGAAGGAACAAGATAAAACCCCAGAAGAACAAGTAAATGACGTAGAGATAGGCAACTGAACCCAGAAAGAATTCAGAGTAATGATTGTAAAGATGATTCAAGAACCTGAGAAAAAAAAATGGATGCACAGAGTGAGAATCACAAGAAGTTTCTAATGAAGAGTTAGAAAATATAAAGAACGACCAGAGTTGAAAAATACAGTAACTGAAATGGAAAATACATTTAAACTCATGCGTTAGGTGCTATTATTATCCCATTTTCTTATAGAAACTAATTATCAGAGAAGTTTTATATCTCATCTGAGGTCACATAGCAGGTTGTAGAAAAGGAATTCAAAGACATGTTTTCTTGACAGCAGAGTCTATGCTTAAAACCAGTGTTTCTCTAATTTAAATATGCCCACAAGTTATTACTGATATTATGATTTTGTAGGTCTAGAATGTGGCATGGAATTCTCTGTTTTATCAACCTCTCAAATGATGTCCATTGCTAGGTCTTATACTTCATTTTAAACAGCAAAGCTCTAAATCTTCATACTGCGTCCACATTTCTGTTGCATCCACAGAAAGAAAGAGCAAATGATTTTTCTAGGAGAAAGTGAGGTAAATAAAAATTGTCTTTCTTATGTTCTTTTATGAACTCTTTTCTTTCAATAAGCCCCTCCCTAACTATCCCCTTCATATGTCTGTATCGAATCATTAAGGACCCAAGCATGCCTTGGCTGCATGTTTTTGTTTTTTAACTTTGTTTGCTGGTTTGTTTGTTTGTGGTTTTTTTTTGGCTGATAGCCTCCATTGTGTTTTCCTTGTGAAGACTTATTCTCTTCCATCCTGTGTACACTGAAAAACCTTGGGAGTTCCCACTGTGGCTCAGGGGTCACTAACCTGACTAGGATCCATGAGAATGCGGGTTCAAACCCTGGTCTCACTCAGTGGGTTAAGGATCCAGCCTTGCTGTGAGCTGTGGTGTAGCCTGCAGATGAACTTCCATATGCCGTGGGTGCAGCCGTAAAAAGCAAAAAAAAAAAAAAAATTAGTTTGTACTTCAACTTCATCAAACCACCTTTTGCTTTACATTGGAAAACTGATTTCCTTTAGCAATGAAGAAAAAAAATCTAAATATAAATGTATTCATCTTAATTATAAACGAACAGAGTTGGAAGTAAGAAGTTCACTCTCCAAGTTATGTTAGAATTTTTAAAAGGAGGCTTACAACTGAGTCTCATGAGATTTGTCCTTTTTGGAGTTGTAGGAAATGAGGTTAATCCAATAATTCTTAAGTTACAGCATATGGGCCACCACCTGGGCTGACCCTGATCAGACTTTATCCACAAAACCAGATTTGCCTAAAACCCAATCAGAAAAGAAGTAATAGAGGGAGAGTTTAAGCCACACTTTTAAGTTCTTAACTGGTGGATATTAGCTAATCTTTTTGACTTCAATAAGACAGCTGCTTACTTAACTTCCTGTTATTCTTTGTAGTTTTCAACAATTCTCTAATTTTTATTTGGTCCTTAAAACCTCACTGGACCTCTTTTAATACAGACAGATTTTAATAGAACACATTAATGTATATTTTCGTCTTTTCCTGTTATTTGCATGATAAGTTTTTCCTATTTTGTTTTCTCTTGTGATAAATCCTGCCTATATCATGTTCTGATACTCATTCTTTTAATCACTTTGTCCTCTCTCACAGTTGGCATTTAAAAAGTCTGATAATTTCATGTCGTTTGCTATAGAACTTGGCCTCACGAGCATTTTAAATCTAATGATGTTATGATCACTCGATCTTAGATGCTCCCAATGTGAAACTTATTTAACATACTTGGCATTCTTTCAGGGACTAAGTCCCGAATTCACTGGAGTCATGTTGGCTGCTCAACAGACTAAGGAAAAAAAGCAATTCTGCTATGCAGGCCCTGAGGAAACATGGAGTCTCTTCTTTCCTCAGTGCTGCCAAAGCTAGTTTCTCTAGCAATATACCAGCAACGAAAATTCTCATGCAGGCCCTATTTTTAGCATGAATCTTGGAATATAACCCAGTTATCTTATTCTAAAGTCTTGGGTGAAAATCAGATGAGGAAGCAAGTCTTTTGCATCTATTTCCTTACAACCATCTGTTGTTCTGGCTGGCACAGTGCTTTTGATTCTCTTCATTCCTTTTTTCTTCTCTTGTTTCCTTTTCAAAATCAACAGTTCTGAACTTGAAACTGCTTCTCATGTCTCTTGAACTGTTACATGACCAAGGGACTTGGTTTTCAAAAGGGAATGTAGGGGAAATACGCATGCAATAGGTATAATGACTCCAATTTTTCCACAAATTTCACCAAACATATGGTCTCAGTAAAAAATCCACTCCATACACTTGTGTTTATAATTGCTTTAAAGTAACATACTTTATAATAAAGAAAAACATTGTTTAAAATTTAGGAGGTAAACCCTGGCATAAAAAATATATATAAATTTTCCTCAAATCTTCCCAGCCAAGAAAGATAATAGTATTTAGATATGATTTCTCCTTGACTTTGCCCTGTATGTTATCTATTAATAACATATTGTTACAGTTTACATATTATGTATATTACTATGTTATAATGTTATTGTGTAACTCTTGTCACTTTAAAAATGCCTTTATTTTCTTGTTCTGTCAACCAAACAGTTAATCTAGACTCTCAATTGCAATTTTTCTTGGTCATATTATGGAATCATCTTTATCTGAAAACATTTATAACCCAGAAAACAGAGTTCTGGGAATTGGAAATTAAGTCTTTTTGGATATTAGAAATCAGAGAGTTCCAACATTTTCCTTAAATAGATATTAGTTCAATTTCACTCAAGAATAAAATAACAAATATTTAAGCCAGTGTTCTAAAACAAATGTTTCAAAATGTACAGATTATTTAAGACACAGCTGCTGAATTGGATTTCACTGAGAGTTAATGATAGTTTATATATGTCAAGACACATTCTAAGAACTTCCTGACATATGGATTAGGTATTATGTTTAAGTTCAGTTAATAATAGCTAATATAATAAAGATATTTCAAAATGTTACTAGCTTGACACAATAGGTTAATTACTAATGTTATAAAAACAAAACAAAAGAATGTAGATCTAGACAAGTTGGACAAAGGAGGCCAGATTTTATATTACTATTTTAAATAAATAAAAAACAGACAGTATATGAATATTTGTTGTTCAGACATTGAATATCAAGCAGTGAAGGAAACAGACCTCTTAGCAAGGAAAACAAACATAATGAGTCCAACATTTGTCTCAGTTTATAATCTGTAGAAAGGTTCCAGGTAATGGTGAAATGACAGAAAGCTCAGAACTTGTTGGGTCTCCTATATTAGGAGGACAGATTTGAGGATTTGGGAAGATCAAAGTGGTTAGAATTCACAGGGCATGTACATTTGATATACTTGAAAAAAGTAAGCAGCTTAGAGTGGTGGCCTCAGAAATCTCCAGAGAATTCCTCTTAAGCTCTCACTTAAATACAGATAAGTGCATATATGTGAGACAATTATTTGAAGTTAAAAAAGGAATGACATAAATGGAACAAAGCAAACAATATTTGCTATTTCCCCAGCTCCTGAAGGAAAGGAACCTCATAATACATGGGCTATTGGGAACAGTACTTGGAAGGATGCTATCTCAGTTGTAGGCCAAGGGAGCCCTGGACTAGAAGTTGCTCCGGTACCAGCTATCAATTATTTAAAAACAAGACTTAGAAAAATAAAATTGTTTATAATTAACTAAACTGCATTCCAGGGCAAACCTCGATAAAGTTATAATAATCAAAAGATAAACGGAGACCAATCAAAGATAAACAGAGACCAAAAGAGTAACTCCATAATGTCTAGCATCCAATCAAAGAATATCAAGAATGTACAGAAACAAAAAAATAGAACTGATGAAAGGAGAAGAATTAATCGGTCAAAATCAATGAAAAACTGACACAGATGATAAAATTAATAGGTGAAGATATTAAAGTGCTTGTAAAGAATAAAAGTAAGTAAATCATAATTAAATAGCTATAATAAACACAGTCCGTATTTTTTTTAAGTTAGAGGAAAGTGTGAGTCTATTAAGGAGAGACTATTAAAAAAGAACAAATGAAAATTCTAGCAGTAAAAACTATAATGGAGGAGTTCCCATTGTGACTCAGTGGTTAACGAATCCGACTAGGAACCATGAGGTTGCGGGTTCGATCCCTGGCCTTGCTCAGTGGGTTAAGGATCCGGCGTTGCTGTAAGCTGTGGTGTAGGTAGCAGACGCGGCTCAGATCCCGCGTTGCTGTGGCTGTGGCGAAGGCCGGCAGCTACAGCTCCTGTTAGACCCCTAGCCTGGGAACCTCCATATGCCGTGGGTGTGGCTCTAGATAAAGGCAAAAAGACAAAAAACAAACAAACAAACAAAACTATAATGGAGATGATAATAAATACAATCTAAAATGAGAGAAGAAAATACTATAAAACTGTCAGAGCATTAGGAAATAATAATGTATCTTGAGGTACCCTATTATATCTGTAACTGAAGATCCAGGAGGACAGACACAGAAAAAAATACTGAAAGAAAAAATAATTTAAGATTTCCAAATATGTTGAAAATGATAAATTTATAGATTGAAGAAGCTCAACTAATCTCAAGTAGAAGAAACATGATGAAAACTATATTAAGGAATATCACAAACTATTTAAAAGCCCAGATAAAATCTTAAAGGAATTAAAAGTGAAAGAAATACTTTACATAGAATAACAGATAAAGATGCCAACTGACTTCTCATTTGAAACAACACAAGCCAAAAAGCAGACCAGAAACATCACTAAAGTGCTGAAATTGTAGTTTCCATTGTGGCTCAGCAGTAATGTAAAGAACCTGAATGATGAGTAAGCATGAGGACGCAGGTTCAATCCCTGGTCTAAATTCAGTAGTTTAAGGATCCAGCATTGCTGTGAGCTGTGGTATAGGTCACAGATCTCACATTCTGTGGCTGTGGCACAGGACAGCAGTTGAAGCTCCGATTTGATCCCTAGCCTGAGAACATCCATATGCTGCAGGTGCGGCCCTAAAAAGATCAAAAAAAAAAAAAGGAGCTGAAATTAAAAAAAAAAATCTGTCAATTTAGGATTTTATTTTCAGGGAAAATATCTTTCACAAACAAAGGCAAAATACAGATTGTTTTAGAAATAAAAGTGCTAAAATAGTTATTAATAGCAGAGCTGGAACATGCCAAGAAACATTAAAGAAGAAAAATGATATTTGATGGAAATATGGAACTCAACAAAGAAATAGAGAACAGAAATGATCAATGGGGGAGAACATGAATGCATTCAAGTTAAACTTAATTTAATTTAATAATTTTAAAATAAATTTGTCTTCTCTTCTATACTTCTCTTTCTCATGTTTTTTTCTTCTCCAAAACCATTTATTTCAATATCTGTTTTAATAGATTTGTTGGAGAAAAAAACTTAGATAATTTCAAAACTGGATCAAGAACATGTATGGCAACAAAAGCATACTAGCTAGAAGAGAGAAATGAGAGTAAACAGTTATAAAAAGTGCTTATTCCCAGTGTAAAATGATATGATATTACTTGAAAGTTGAATGAGACAAGTTAATTATATATTCTATAAATCATGAAAAATCTGAAAATTAAGGTATATCCATTAAGTCAATGAAGAGGTTGAAATAAAACCTTTAAAAGTATTCAACTCAAAAAGAGATGGAAAAAAAGATACAAAAGGGAACAAAGAACAGTTAGGACAAATATAGACCAAACAGAAAAATGACAGCTTTGAATGCATCATAGCAATAGTCATATTAAATATAAAAGTTTTAAACCCCCCTCCAAAAAAAAAGCAAAACCTAGAAGAAATGGGCAACTTTCTAGAGACTTACAGTCTGCTAAAACTGAATCAAGAAAATACTGATCAACTGAACAGACTGTTCACTAGAAATGAAAATGAATCTGTAATAAAAACACTCCCTACAAATAAAAGTCCAGGACCAGATGGCTTCACAGGTGAATTCTAGCAAATATACAAAGAGGGACTTATACCCATACTCCTTAAACTTTTCCAAAAAGTTGAAGAAGGAACACACCCAAAGACATTCTCTGACCCCACCATCACCCTGATACCAAAACCAAAGATACCACCAAAAAAGAAAACTACAGGCCAATATCTTTGATGAATGTAGACACAAAAATTCTCAACAAAATTTTAGCCAATTGAATCCAACAACATATAAAAAAGATCATACACCATGACCAAGTGGGATTCATTCCAGGTTCACAAGGATGGTTCAACATATGCAAATGAATCATCATACACCACATTAACAAAAGAAAAGTAAAAAAAACACATGATCATCTCAAAAAGATGCAAAAAAGCATTTGACAAAGTCCAAAGTCCAATTCATGATAAAAACTCTTACCAAAGTGGCTATAGAGGGAAAATACCTTAATATAATGAAGTCTATATATGAAAAAACCACAGCAAATATAATACTCAAAGGAGAAAAGCTGAAAGCCTTCCCAATAAAATCTGAAACAAGACATGATCCCTACTCTCACCACCATTATTCAACACACTATTGGAAGTCCTAGTCACAGAAATCAGGCAAACAAAAGAAATATAAAAGGTATCCAAACTGGAAGAGAAAAGGTAAAATTGTCATTCTATGAAGATGATATTATACTATATATAGAAAACCATAAGGACCCCATACAAAAACTAATCCAACTGATCAATGAATTCAGCAAACTAGCAGGACACAAGTTTAACATTCAGAAATCGGTTGCATTTCTGTATACTAACAATGAAATATTAGAAAAGGAATATAAAAATGCAATACCTTTTAAAATCACACCCCCGAAATTAAGTACCTAGGAAAAAGCCCTGACCAAGGAAAAGAAAGACTTACATGCTGAGAACTATGAAACATTAATCAAGGAGATTAAAGAGGATTTACAGAAATGGAAAAATATTATATGCTCCTAAGCTGGAAGAGTCAGTTTTATAAAAAAGACCATAAAAGCAATCTACAGACTGATTGCAATCCCTATCAAATTACCCATGACATTTCTCACAATTCTAAAACAATCCAAAAATTTATATAAAAGGTAAAAGACCCAAAATTGTCAAAGCAATCCTGAGGAACAAAAAGCAATAGAAGGCATAACTTTCTCAAACCTCAGACAATATTACAAAACTACAATAGTCAAGACAGTGTGGTGCTGGTACCAAAACAGACATACAGACCAATGGAACA
>PVHT021183526.1:5902855-5923026 GCA_004024745.2 Catagonus wagneri | reverse complement strand
ATGAAACAGGTAGATACAAATGACCAAAATCAAGAATTAAAGAGAATACTTACCGGAGACCCCCAAAATTTTGAAGATTTAAGAGATTATTATGAATAATTTTTGGCATCATATTGCACAACTTAAACGAAATAGGCAAATCCCTCAAATGACACTGGTATCAAAATTATTCCAGGAAAAAAATAAATAAAAATGGACCAAAAATAAGTGAAGATACTGAATTACTATTGAAAATATACCTAAGGAACATAGAACAGATGACTCGCTGGTGAATTCTATCAAATACATAAAAAATAAATAATACCAAATCTTTAGTAAAGTCTCTCAGGGTATAGAAGCCAGTATTCTACCGATGAGAGCCAGACAAAGATGTCACAAGAAGAGAAAAGTGTAGATCAACAGTCCATATAAACATAAGTACAAAATACTAACATATTAGACCTAAATTCTCAAAAAATTTAAGATAGGTTATATGCCACAACCAAGTAAGATTCATGCCAGGAATGTGAGTTGGGGTTAATTCTGAAAAAAGTATACAACTTAATCAGGTCCATAAGACACAAAATCACAATACAAAAATCAATTACATTTCTGTATTGTAGCAATAAAGAGCCTAAGAAAATCAAGAAAACAAATGCAATCACAATAATATCAAAATGTAAACTACCTAGGCACAAATATAACCAAAAATAGTGTAAGATTTATACACTGAAAAATATACTGATAGAAATTAAAGATTTAAATTAATAGAGAGAACTGTCATGTTCAAAAGTTGGAAAAAAATATCGTTAAGAAGGCAATTTATTCCAAATTTATTTACAAAATCAATGCAATTATTATCACTACCCCCAGAGAATTTTTGTAGAATTGAATAAGCTGATTCTAAAATATGCTTAAACAGATCATGAATATCCAAAACAATTTTGAAAAAAATAATGTTGGAGGATTTATGCTATCTAATTTCAAAACTCACTACAAAGCAACTAATAAATATAGTGCAGTAATGGTGTAAATATATACATATAAATCAGTGGAACAGAATTGAGAGTACTTATCAGTTATTACTCTTTAAATATGTGCAGTTTGTTGTAGGTCAGCTTTACCTCAGTAAAACTTTTATGGTACAAAACCCAGCTAGAGTGTTATTTTGCATACTGAAGTATTTCAGAAAGTAGGATATGTTGTGGATTTTAATCATAACTAATTTTTTAGTTGCTTCATGTGCATCCTTAAGGAATTTCTTTTCACTCAGGCACAGATATGCTAATTAAGGATTTTTTTTCCCACATAAAACTGAAAAGTTTTAAAATATCTCAAAGCCTAATCCAATCTTCATAGAAAAGGTAAAAAGTTTTTGGACAGTAGTGACTAGGACTGGAAGCATGAACAAATGAAAAACTGGTTTTACTTTCTTGCCAATTTTTTCATAATTTTTGGTAAAGTTGAAGAAAGATGTACAGTTTGAGGTTTGAGACAATTTGGGGATATGTTTATTTGAACTGAGAAATTTTAAGAAGGTCGTCTTCATGTAGTATAAATTTTGGTATGAAATGAAAGAAAAGTAAAATGAGTTGTGTAAGACATTTTTTCAAGTAATTAGGAATCTGTGCTCCTTGGATCGTTAATAACTATCTACCTTTGAGCTAAAACACTTCTCTAAATTGTTTTGTCATACATAAAATAAGGAACCTTATCAGATACTATCCAAGAATATTATCTATCTATAAAATACTATGTTTCTAGAAAGTATGTTGCATTTCTATCCCTCTTACTAATGTGTTTTTAAGGTGAGTAAGGTTTTATATTTCAATTTTATTGAATTATTTCTCTAGAGTTTGTTTAAGCGATGCACTTCATATTTTAGAACTAATTTGGATGAATAAAGAATCAGGACGTATAACCTGTCAACCAACCACTATTTTTAAAAGAAACACACAAAACGTATTTAAAAACAAAGAGTATTTAAACCTGTATAATCTGCCCGTGAACCTATGCAATATAATCTGATTCCAGTCTAAAGAAACTTTAACATGTTCATTTTAAAGGGAAAAAAGGCACAGTCTCACCACATGCACAAAAAATATTTTGTTTGTAAAATAAATAACTCTCAAAATGAAGATTTCATTTTAATTATATTCAATATGAGATGAAATGATATAAACTGTAATCTTATTTTGATTTTAAATATTTTTTTTTTTTTGCCTTTTTGTCATTTTAGGGCCGCACCTGCGGCATGTGGAGGTTCCCAGGCTAGGGGTCTTATCGGAGCTGTAGCCACTGGCCTACGCCGTGGCCACAGCAACGCAGGATCCGAGCCGCGTCTGTGACCTACACCACAGCTCACGGCAACGCCGGATCGTTAACCCACTGAGCAAGGGCAGGGACCGAACCCGCAACCTCATGGTTCCTAGTCGGATTCGTTAACCACTGCGCAACGACGGGAACTCCAGATTTTAAATATTTTTAATGAGTATTTGTAGGAAGAGGTTTTATGGGGTTTATACTACTTATATTTGTTGTAATCTAATTTATTTAATGATAAAAATGATAATAATGATAAATACTATGCTATGGCAATGTTATTCTAAGCAGAAAGTCCTTACATGGAATTCTACCTTACACGTAATCTGAACTGGAATCAAATAAATTTCATTAGGTGTAGAAAGTAATAAAACCCTGCCTCTCTCATTTGAGGTATTGTGATAGTAAACAAGGCTGAAGCTCATATAATTTTCCCATGAGTCTATGTGATATAATCTGATTCCAATAGGGTTTGAGCTACTTAGAATGTCACAAAATAGCATTACAATCTTTGATTTTGTTGAGATATTAAATACATTTTCTCTGTCATGTTGCTTAGTGTCCAGGATATCTGAATAAGAGAAGCACTATCTTATCAAGATTTTATTTTCAAGCACCTCCATTTTTAAAAACACTATCACACAATATAGTGTGTGATATCTGAGATATCTTAGATATTACCATTTTGAACTTTCAGAGTATGCTGCTACACTTACACAGTGTAAAATTTTTTACTACAATAAGAGTAAACATGTTTAATTGATGCAAAATATCAAGTAGCACTGTCACATTTTTCCTAAAATTATTTCCACAGTGGATCTTTTATACAGGATATTTTAAAAGCAAAGAAAATAGAGAAGCACATATAGCTCACTTATTGCTAACAACCCAAATAAAATAAGATCATAGTATTTAAAGAGAGCTCTGAGATTTGGCGCTCCATTTTATTTTAAATTTAATTGAGCATGGAGAAAGCTTTTTAATGTGCTTAAACAAACATTTTATTGAACTTTTGATATATTTTATTGTTCAGTTGCCTTATATAATCTAGAGATTATTACTTTTTGATATCTGAGGCATTGTATGGCCAAGCTATTAGTCTTACCATTGTGATATATTGTCCTTTTAAATATCCCAACTGCTTGGGTTAGTGTATTTCAATTTCATTTGCCATTATTAATTTTCTTTACATTTGGGAATATTAAATCAGGTAAAGATTTGAAGTTAGCATTTCATGCGTGTTTGAGTTAATGCCTGTTGCCTCTCATTCAATTGAGGTAGACCATTTGTGTATTTGTCCACTCCAGAAAACACTCTCTGTTTCATAATTGTCAATCATCCTCAAAATCTGGGCTTCTCTACAAGTTTGCTCTTAAACCTGTCCCAACTCCACTGGCCACAGAAGTATGGCCAAAAACAATGATATTAGAACCAATCAGACACTCTCTGAAAGAAATATGAAATTAGATTTGAAATGTGAGGTATAAGGTGGTATAAACTTTAGCGTGGAGGACCAGTTGCGAGTGTAGAGGAAATAAGATTGTCTTCAAAGAATGAATCAGACATGAAAGACACCATGTAGTTCCTGACAGAGGATTTGCCTCAGTTCCCAGCAATTTTTTTTTCACCTCAGCACTTCTGTGGCATGCTTTCTTTTTCCTTCCTTCCTTCCTTCCTTCCTTCCTTCCTTCCTTCCTTCCTTCCTCTCTCTTTCTTTTTCTCTTTTTTTTTGGTCTTTTTAGGGCCGCACCTGCAGCACATAGAGGTTTCCAGGCTATGGGTCAAATCGAAGCTATAGCTGCCGGCCTACACCACACACAGCCACAGCAATGTAGGATCTGAGCCGCAACTGTGACCCACACCACAGCTCATGGCAACGCTGAATCCTTAACCCACTAGTAAGGCCAAGAATCAAACCAGTGTCCTCAAGGATACAACTCAGGTTCATTAACTGCTGAGCCAATGACAGGAACTCCAACACTTGTGTTTTGACTCTATTCTTTCTACTTGATTTCATGAGCCAAACCTGTGTCTTCATAATGTAAAATATAAGCTAGTTTTAATGAAAATAAAGAAATGCACTGCTTACTATTGACCAGGCACTGTTCTAAGAACTTTATTAAGCTTTGCTTAATGGTATGTATTGCTACCATCCTCATTTATAGATAAGGATACTGAGTCATTGAGAGGTTATATAATTTCCCCTTAAGTTATGCCTCTTTTATATAAGGCAGTTAAATAAAAAAAAAAAATTATTGAATGTGTAATAAAGAATTGTTTAAACACATTAAAAAACCTTTGTCCATGCTCAATTAAACTTGGACTTTCTAGACTTGAAGTTAGAAAATCAAAAATAGGTTTCTTAATACCAGATAAATAAAACCAAGCAAGATAAAACAAACAACAAAGTAAGCAAAATAGAAATACTCTTAACTAAGGAAACTACTTAAGACTGTTAGATGAAGCTAACAGCACTTTGGTCTATACAAAGGCCAGAAACAAAGACACTAACTTTGTAAATTATCACTTTATCCATGAATTCTACAAGGATGTGGGTGATATTGCCCCAGTGGGAAGAAGACTGATTTCTGAAGTGAATAAAACCTTTTTGTGTATAAGTCACTAGTATACACGGAGTACGTAAACATATGTGTATTGTATTTATTGTACCAAAATTACATGTGAGAGGTAATTAGAGTAACTGTCTGAAAGGCAGTTTAAGGGGGTGATAATGAAAAGAAGATTAAGAAAAACTGCTTTAAATTAAACAAGTTTTTTCTAATATATTTTGACCTCAGTTTCAGCTATAATAGAAACTACATTTTTTTCTTAGAATTTCCTAAGAATTTATAGTTCTAGTATTTGGGATAAACTTTATATCTACTCTTCTCAAGTTCAAAAACATCACACAAGCTGTTTTCTGAATTAAAGAGCTGCAAAAAATATTTATGTTTCCTGTCACTAAATAGCATTTTAAAAATAGCACTTTTTTTTGTGCTCACATTTGACCAAAAATAGCTTTCCTTTTAAATGATGAAACTTGTCACTGGCTCATTCTTCCATGGGAACAGCTGCTCATTGCATGTTTGAACATATTTGCTTAAGAAATACAAAATTATTAACATTCTAATCCTCTAACCTTTTAAGGCGAGCCAGCTGTGATTATTCACAGCTAGGCTGTAGCCTTTGCTTTTAGCTTTGCAGAAACTTCTTCCCTTGACTTCTCAGAGAATATTATCTGAACAATTTGATTTTCTGAGTAAGAGCTATGCCATGTGCAAAGCAACCTCAATTATTGTCTCCAAGAACTATGGAAAGTATTTAAAAATATATTAATCTGGTTTTGCTAACAATAAGAATTTTTCATTGTATTTTCATTTCTTTAAAACTTACAGCACTTATTATGTGTTTTAATACTAGGTATTCTTTTAAACACTGTAAAATATTAATTAGTTTAATCTTCATGAAGTAGGTACAATCAATACCGTTGCTATTTTTTCAGTTTAAGAAATTGAGCCAAAAAGTGGTTGAGCAAAATGCCAAGGGCCACACATCTGGTAAATTCCAATGCTAAGATTCAGAGAGGCTGTCTGGCTCCAAACCTTGTGCACATTATAATTAAACTCCAATATTCTAAGCGCCAAATAATATGATTACTTATAATTTCTTATTTATCCTCACAGTAACCCAAATAGGTAGCATGGTTATTACCTCCATATTAATGGATGGAGACTATAAAGATGAAAGAGTGTGAGTACTTGGACCTAAATCCCAATATTGTGAAGTGAGCATTGGATTTGAACCCAGATCCTTTCTGACTCCAGAGCCCCTATGCTGCATTGCCACAGGACTTCACACCAATTTCTTCCCAACATGTCAAGGTAATATGTATCATTTATGAAGATTCACTATCCCACTACCCTAGCTTGTTTATATAACTCTATAGTTTGTCATGGGTCAATCCAGTAGTCACCAACTAAATGTTCTTTCTCACCTGTAATAGTATTTTTCATCCAAAAGAATAATTGCTCTAGAAAACTGTTCAAGGCCCTAACCACAGAGTTCCTTTTTTTGTTTACAGAAATTGAAGGTATATGGAAGATAATCTATTTACAGTTTTGAGCCATTACTGAAATAGTCTTTTTGTTTGGTTGGTTAGTTGTTTTTTTGTTTAGTTTTGTTTTTGCTTTTTTTAGGGCTCCACCTGTGGCATATGGAAGATCCCAGGCTGGGGGTGGAATCAGAGCTTCAGCTGCACGCCTACACAACAGCCACATCAATGCTGGATCGTTAACCCACTGAGCAAGGCCAGGGATCAAACCTGCCTACCATGGGATACTAGTCGGTTTCATTACCACTAAGCCATGGAAATAGCCTTTGAATTTGACTTTGTAGATTCCAATCCAAATGATGATCGTTTAATATCTTTCCCAGGTTCCAAATATAACGGGACCTAACTTAGAACGTTTTCATATTTTGAGTTCAGATATGAAGAAGGCTGTCATGTACCAATATAGGTACTATCTTGTTACATAAGAGAGTTATCTCAGCCTAAAGTGATAAATATTCATACATTACTTATCATAAGTTTTGCCATACCATGCTTTGATTTGTATTGAGTAGCTCACTTAATGCCTCATATCACAATCCATTTATGTCAGCAAGGTAGATACTTTGTTACCATTTTATAGATGGTAAAAAATGACGTCCAGGTGCTCCAAAGATGTCTAATCAATAAAGTTTGAATCAGGACTTGCTAGCCATTGTGTGGATTCTGATAAGGATATATTTGGTGGAACAGCCAAGGCAAAAAGATACTGCTTTCCATTGAGAATTTCCATTGAGAATGGTAAGTTATTATTTTTCTGTTATCCAGGGTAGACCCAGATAACATCCATATCGGTAATATATCTGTGAAAAACATATAAAACTTTCAAAGTGAATTGGTGTATTGTTTTGTGAAGAGATTGATAGGTTCCAAATATATGATAGGTTCATATATTCTACCTGTATTCCTTACACCCCACCTTACACCCTACCTCTGACCTACCACTGCTATTACTCATTCCCCAGATTTGTGGTCCCTGGAACAGCTATATATAACCACATTAAACACATACACACTTTGGATGTTTTACCCCACCTTGTGTGCTGGTATCCACTCACCTATGCTCACAGTTATAGATACACTGCTCTGCTATGCAGATATTCACTTTCTAATACACAGAAAATTGTTGCCATAGAGAAATAAAACTATGAGCTCTACGAGCTATTCCACAGAAGGAGGTATATTTGACTTTAGTTATATCACTGAATTAATTATGAAGTCTTATCTCTAATTTGTTCCTCTTCCTTTTATCTTCATAGAGTATGGCTGTATATGTAAATGTAGCAAATGTCTTATTTTTCTGGAAAGTCACTGAGACCTAACTGGAGCCCAAAACAGTAACAAGGAGATGGTTTATTAGGTCTGTATCTAATCTCAGCTTTAAAGCAGGATCAGAACATGATTTTAATTTTGTAATGTCACTATAATCTTTTTTTTAATTTTTATGATTTTTACTTTTTCCATCATAGTTGGTTTATAGTGTTCTGTCAGTTTCTACTGTACAGCTAAGTGGCCCAGTCTCTCTCTCACACACACACACACACACATATATATATTCTTTTTCTCACATTATTCTCCATCATGTTCTGTCACAAGCAACTAGATGTAGTGCCCTGTGCTATACAGCAGGATCTCATTGCTTATCCACTCCAAATGCAATAGTTTGCATCTATTAACCCCAGACTCCCAGTTCACCCCACTCCCTCCCTTCCCACTTGCTAATAGCAAGTCTGTTCTCCAAGTCCATGCATTTCTTTTCTGTGGAAAGGTTCATTTGTGCCATATATTAGATTTAAGATATAAGTGATATCATATGGTATTTGTCTTCCTCTTTCTGACTTACTTCACTTTGAGAGTCTGTAGTTCCATCCATGTTGCCGCAAATTCTTCTTATGGCTGGGTAGTATTCCATTGTGTATATATACCACATCTTCTTAATCCATTCATCTGTTGATGGACATTTAGGTTGTTACCATGTCTTGGCTATTGTGGATAGTGTTACAGTGAACATACGGGTGCATGTGTCTTTTTCAAGGAAAGTTTTGGCGGGATATATGCCCGAGAGTGGGATTGCTGGGTCATATGGTAGTTCTATATTTACTTTTCTGAGGTACCTCCATACTGTTTTCCATAGTGGTTGTACCAATTTACATTCCCACCAACAGTGCAGGATGGTTCCCTTTTCTCTACACCCTCTCCAGCATTTATTTGTTGACTTGTTAAGGAAGGCCATTCTGATGGGTGTGAGGTGGTACCTCACAGTAGTTTTTATTTGCATTTCTCTAATAATTAGTGATGGTGAGCGTTTTTTTTTTTTATATGCTTGTTGGCCATCTGTATATATATCTTCTTTGGAGAAATGTCTGTTCAGGTCTTTTGCCCATTTTTTAATTAGGTTTTTTTTTGCTGTTGAGTTGTCTAAGTTGTTTGTGTATTTTAGAGATTAACCTCTTGTCTTTTGGAGTGCTCTGCTGCCATATCCTAGCTCATCAAGAAACAGCTAGGGAGTTCCTACTATGGCTCAGCAGTTGCGAACCTGACTAGTATCCATGAGGATGTGGGTTTAATCCATGGCCTTGCTCAGTGAGTTGAGGATCCAACATTGCTGTGAGCTCTGGTGTAGGTCTCAGGTGAGGCTCGGATCCTGCATTGTTGTGGCTGTGACATTGGCTGGCAGCTACAGCTCCGATTGGACCCCAACCTGGGAACTTTCATATGCCGAGATTACAGCCCTAAAAAGAAAAAAAAAAAAAAAAAAAGAAAGAGAGAGAGAATTAATAGTATTAGTGAGTAACTAATCTAGTTCATAGTTTTGTATGAGAAAATAACCCTCATTCCAAAAAATACCAGCTATATTTTAAGGGAAAAAGTTTCAGGTGATCCTTGAAAATTCCACAGCTCCATTAGCTCACTCAGGTAACACAGATTCCAGTAGTGGGCTACATATACTTAATGTGCATTTGAGTGTCATGTCCATTTCTCCTAGCAATAATTATCTAACTTAATAATTATCTAGGGTATTTAGAAAATGTAAGTTCTTTTTTTTTTATCGTTTATTTTTTTTAACTGTACCTGGGACATATGGAAGTTTCCAGGCTAGGGATCAGATCAGAGCTACAGTTGCTGGCCTATGCCACAGCCACAGAAATGCAGGATCTGATCTGCATCTGCAGCCTACACAACAGCTCATGGCAATTCCAGATTCTTAACCTACTGAGCGAGGCTATGAATTTAACCCGCATTCTCATGGATCCTAGATGGGTTCATTACCACTGAGCCATGATGGGCATTCCAGAAAATTCTTTAGCAGTGCCCTTAGGATTTATGACTTAATTGTCAATGCTAAAAGTATGGTCTCTTTCTAATTGTATTCCCTTTGTAAATGATCTGGATTTTCTCTATGTCTATTTGAGAAAAAAATTATTATAGCTGATTTACAATGTTCTGCCATTTTCTGCTATACAGCAAGACCCGGTTATACATATACATATACATTCTTTTTCTCATATTATCTTCAGTCATGTTCTATCACAAGTGACTGGATATAGTTCCCTGTGCTGTACAGCAGGACCTCATTGCCTATCCATTCTAATTCTGTTTTTAAGGCACTTACTTTATGTTTTAAGGCTTCAATATAATGGATTTGGGCTGTTTTTGTGCTGCTTAGACTACAGATTTATACATTTTAGTTAATATTGCCTTTTCTGTCAGTCCTGGGAAATCGGTAGCTGTTTTAATTCAATTCATTTTTTAAAATTCTCTTCTCTACAACACCAATTAAATGTATATTGTGCATTTTTGTTCTGTCTCCCATACCTTTTAATTTTGTCCTAATTTTCATCTCCTTTTCTGGGAGTTGTTTAAATCAAGGTGATTTCTTCAGCTACATCTTCCAATTTTTAAATTCTTTCTTCCATTGTTTATTAGCTGCAGATTAATAAACCCACTGAAATTTTTTCAAGGATTTTCTTTTACATCTAGAAAATATTTATTTATTTGTTAGTTTATTGTAGTTGTTTTTACAATCTTCCCATTCCATTTTGATGACCTTTTATTGCAAATTTTCTAATTAATTTTTTTCTTTTTATATTTCTTACATAGTTATTCTACATTATATATTTGATAATCCCAATATCTATAGTCCTTCAAGGTCTAAATAAGTTATTTGCTTTTCATATTTGCCTTCTGGTGTCTTTACTGGCCCTTGGCTGTGAACTCATTGCTTGACCCTGATCTTTGTGAATACGGTACAATTAAATTAATGTAGCTTTACTCCAGAAGGTATTTGGTCTTACTTCTACCTATATCTGTCAGCCATTACTGAGCTGAAAGTACTTCAGGTCCTTCAGATTTCACAGATCAGAGTTTTCTGGTGGCCTAGAGGTTAAGGATTCAGCATTACTACTGCCATGGCTTGGGTTCAACCCCTGGTCCAGGAGCTTCTGCATACTGTGTGCAAAACAAACAAACAAACAAAAAAAAAAAAAACAAAATTCAAAACAAAACAAAAAACAATTCTTGGATCACTGTTGGATCCCAGAGTCAACTTCACTATTTTTCAGCTAATCTAAGACTCAGTATCCTAATCTCCACTATTAACATTTTTCTCTAAGAAAAACATAGCCTTATTGGCAACCAATTCTCTGTCAGCAAAAATCTTTTTGGAAATAATAGTGGGAGGGGATTGTCTCTGGAGAACTTTTCTACCATTTAGGAGATAGCAATACTTTGTTGTAATGTTGTATTCATGGTACCATCTGTACTGTTGTTCAAAGAGCAGCTATTTAACCATAAGGCTGGAAAGAAGTTTAAAATAGTGCTATTACCAATGTTTGAAAATACTACAAATTTAAAGTTTGTAACTAAGGTAAAAATTTGAATGATTAACCCTTTTACAGAAAGATAAATTTCATCCAAATGAGAACTGCAATTTATAGAATTTGACATTTATATAGATGTGTATGGAAAAACTTATTTCTGAAAACAGTTATTTAATTCTTCCCCTTTTCCATCCCATTGGATGTTTATAAAGGGAATTCATTAAAAGGGTATAAATATTTGAGAATGAAGGTGAATAGACAAATGTGGATCAAATAGCATGTCATAAAGCTGATGAGATTTTAAATTATGCAAATAAAACCTTGGTTGAATTTGCATGACAATTTCTTCATAATGACATATACACACTGTAAATTCAATATTTAACAGAAATGATAAAATTACCAATCAATTATACAAGATTTGATAAGAACCCCAGAAGGCATGCTGAAGTAAGAGGTTAAAACTGACTGAACTGATGAGCTAATATTTTATTTTCAGCTTTTAATATTTACCTTCAATAGTTCTTAAATTTTCCTCCCCATTTTTTTTCCCCTCCTGATAAATTTCCCAACTAAAGTACTGGAAAAAAAGCTTTTAGTATCAGTCTTCACTCAGGGGAGCAGAACTATTGTGGGTTATCAGATAAGGAAATTAATCTTTACACAAATGTACAAATGAGCTACGGAAGTAAGTCCACAGGGGAAGGAGGAAGACCAAGGGGCCATGAGCAGTGAATCTCAGAGGTCAGATTGGCCCGCAAAGTAGAATGTGATGGAGAAATCTATGAGAGAACCTACAGCAAACCTGCAGTTGTGGGCCTGGGCCTTTTACTGCTCAGCAGTAAAAAGCAGTTTGAAAGAGGAAGTGGGAACAGAGGAGAGGAAAACAAGTGCAAACTAGAATCTGCCAGTACTTCTGTGTTCATGTGTCACCACAATCAGCCGCTATTTCCTGCAGAGAGCAATGGCTGTGGCTTCACTCTGCCTCCCAAATCTGAGAATTTTAACTTGTTTATCTACATTAACCCAGAAGAATTCAAGGTAGAAGATGCTGGGAAATGAAGTTTCAGTTTAACAAAACTGATTTAAAAAAATTCCATGACAGTGACTTTCAGCTGATATTAGTGGTTTTAGACATATCTCTCATGTGTGTGTGTGTGTGTGTGTGTGTGTGTGTGTGTGTGTGTGTGTATACACATACACACATACCAGACAGAGAACAATGACTTTACAAAATGTTTTGGACCTGGGTATAACAGAATCATGAATTATTTAATATTGATATTTTTTTCTACTAACCAGATGACTTTCTTTTTGTATCAAGAACTTTCTTGATAGATTTATAAAATTTATTATAAAACATCTTTCTATGATGAAAAGTAGTATGTTCCATTAAATGCAAACATTTTAGAAGTTTGATAGAAAGTTTCGATTTAATGTTCTATCACAAGAGAAATATGTTTGCATTTAAATAAGGAAGCAACTCCCCTTATGTTATTTCTTCAATAAATGCTTTAAGTAGTTCTTCATCTCACTTGGGATAGTACACAGAATCTTTAGCATGGGCTTCATATGTTTTATAATGTGGCTAAGATATATTTTCAAGCTTATCCTCACACTTTCTCATAGGCACACTGTCTCCAGTATCCTAAAATATTTGTGTTTCCCCTGAATGAGTCATACATTTCCTTGTCTGCCAGACTTACCATTCATGCTTTAATAATTAATTCCCATATGCTCTGAAAATTCTCTTAAGTAGCAATGTTGTGTAATGGTTTAAATCAAGGAGTTTGGTATCTGCTTGAAACAATATTTGTGACCTTTAGAGTATATCTTATTTTTCTTTTATTCTTTTTCTTTACTTATAATGTAGGACAAACAGCAATGTTATTATGAAACAGTGATATGGATTATCAATAACTGAATGTAAAATACTTAGCACAGTCTGGCATCCAGGAAATAGTGAATTTTATTTAACAAATTCTATCATTCTTTTATTTGCATTATTCTTTTTGGTTGAAGTATACTTTCTCTACAATATAAGTTACAGGTGTAAAATATAGTGATTCACAATATCCGAAGGTTTTACTCCATTTATAGTTCTTTTAAAACATTGGCAATGTTTCCCATGTTGTATAATATATCCTTGAAGCTTATTTTTTTATGGAAATGCTATAAAATTTGGTTGTGATGATTATTGTACAACTATAAATGTAGTAAAATTCATTGAGTAATTTAAAAATTAAGCTTATTTTATAATGAATAATTTGTACTTCTAAATATTCTACCCGTATATTGCCCCTCCCCTCCCTTCTCTCCCCACTGGTAACCACTAGTGGATTCTCTATATCTGTTAGTCTGTCTCTTCTTTGTTATATTCACTGATTTGTTATACATATTTTTAGACTCCACATATGTGCCTTCATACAGTATTTGTCTTTCTCTATCTGACTGAACACACATAGCATAATGCTCTCCAAGTCCATCCATTTGTTGCAAGTGGCAAGATTTCATTCATTCTCATGACTGAGTAGTATTCCATTGTATATAAATACCACATCTTTATCCATTCATCTGATGATGGACATTTAGGTTGTTTCCAAGTCTTGGCAATTGTAAATAATGCTGCTTGAACATTGAGGTGGATATATCTTTTTGAATTAATATTTTTTCAAATATATACCCAGGGGTGAAATTGCTGGGTCACATGGCAGTTTTATTTTTACTTTTATAAGAAATCCCATGTTGTTTTCCATAGTGGCTGCACTGGTTTACATTCCCATCCACAGTATAGGAGGATTCCCTTTTCTCTACGTTTTTGCCAGCATTATTTATGTTCATTTTGATAATAAACATTCTGACAGGGGTGAAGTGATATGTCATTGTGATTAGATTTCCATCTCTCTGATGATTAGCCACATTGACCAAAGTTTCATGTGCCTACTGGACAATGCATTTTCTCTTTAGAAAAATTTCTATTCAGTTTTAATCAGGCTACTTGTATTATTGATATTAATTTGGTGAGCTATTTATATATTGGATATTAAGCCTTTATCCATGTGCATTGAATAGAATATGTATTCTGCTGCTTTCTGGTGTGTCTCAAAACTTGCATTGGAATGCTAGTAGGCAGGACCAGAGTCTAGCTTATATCAGGGTATAGTCTATTGCATTCTGGGTGGACTGAGTCAGAAGGCTGTGAGATTGTGGTATTCTCGCATCTGGTGCCTGCACGCTAGTGGATGAGGCTGCTCTAGAGGCTAGTGCAGACTACCTGGAGGAACTAGGCTAGATTACTGCCCACTGGAAGGTGGAACTTGGTCTTGGCTCAGTAGTGGGCTGAACACTATCCCTGTCTAGAGATAGCTGTGGGCTCAGGAAGTCTTTAGGCAGCCTTTCTGATGATGGGTGGGGCTGTGTCCCTGCCTAATTAGTTGTTTGGTCTTAGGTGTCCCAGCTAGTTCTTGGTACTAACAAGCTAGAGGGAGGATCCCACAGTAAGACCTACTCACACCAGCATTCATAGTAGAGAGCTCCCACATATGACTGCCACCAGTGTCTATGTCTCCAGGGTGAGCTGCAGATTCTCCTTACCTCTCTAGGAAATTCTCCAAAACCAGCAGGCAAGAGTGTCCCAGGATCCTATCACATGCCCTGGGTCCTGCGGCATGTGAGATTTTGTGGAGCACACTTTAAGAGTGAAGTCTCTATTGCCCCCAGACCTCTGAAACTCCCAAAATTAAGCACTGCTGCCTTCAAAGCCAAATGTTCTGGAAGCTCATTTGTTCAGGACCCACAGGGTTGGTGAGAACCTATATGGCTACAAGAGAACCTCTGCAATACCACCTGGAGGTATGTTACTTGATTATATTGCTAGACACTCTTCCTGCCCATCTTGATTCTTCTTTATGTCTTTAGTTGTAGGAAATATTTTCTGTTAGGGTGTGGTCTTTTTCATCAATATTTGTTCTGCATATAGTTGTGACTTTGGTGTTCTTGTGAGAGGTGGTAAGATCAGGGCCTTTCTATACCACCATCTTTGCTGACCTTACCAGACTCTATTTTTAGCATTTTTTATATCATCCTTTTCATATTATCATTATTTAATCCCTTCCTATAGAGAGTTAACTATTCCTTACTGTGATATCATACCTTTTTTTTTTTCATTTATTCACTCACTTTTATTAAGGTCCTTCCATGTATCAGCTGCCATTAGATGAACAGATTTAGCAATGAATAAAGTGGAAAATGTTCTCCCCTCATGCTCCCTTTGTGAAGCTTGCATTCTAACAGTGGAAATATCCAATAGATAACAAATTAATATACATATATCCATGAGTTGTTTACATTTCTTAGAGTTATGTTTTTAATATTACTATTAATATAATTAAAGAATATACAATTCTTACAGGGTAAGCGCAATTTTATTCCCTCTCTCTCCTCATTACTTTTCATAAAACTTGGCCAAGGTAAGCATTTAATAAATAGTTACTGAATAAATGATAATAATTTCTGAATAATTGAAAAACAGTTAATGAATAATAGCTACAGAATCATAGAAGTCCCTCCCCAATTTTTAATATATAATTCCTGACATATTCAAGTGTATATTGGGTGATATCTCAACCATATATAAAATATGTGTACTTTATAAGTTTACATATTCAAGATGATTGAAGGGTTACAAATGCTATATACCTAAGTGTAAATTTTCATACAAAGCATCAGTAATATTAAAATGGATATTTCTGAATCTCCATGTCTACATATGTTTCTGAGGATATGTATGAAAGCACATGATTCCAGAAAAAAACATGAATCTCTGTGAAATAAAAATAAATATTCCTGACATAGTTTATGTAAGTGGGAAAAGCTAAGGGGTTGAAATATACAGAGATGTATTTTTTGGTAGTCATCAAGTCTCCTAAGTATTATCTTTTATGTGGTGCAAATGTGATATCCCCTCACTTTATAGATTAGAAAAATAGTTCACCATTTAATGCTGTAATCCTTACTTTGTTAGAAGGAATCCAAAAATAAATGTCCTTATACTAAGGGGTTATTTATTATCATATGTTAGAAAAAAATACAACAAAGTTAGTGTAGATTCTACACTATGCAAAGGAGTGGTTGTACTACGTGAAGTTACAGTGAATTTCTATACATTTACAGCTTGTTCCAGGCAGGATAAGCTTCTGTTTATTTACTTTTCTTATCAACATTTAATTTGCATTTTGCATCAGGTTGCATTTTTCTTTTCTATTTATTTTTAGCAAATCTATAGAAGTTAATTCTTTAATATGGGCAGTAGGAGTTTGAATCTTAGTAAACTGCACAGTACACAATTTCAGCCTATTAGTAAGACTGAGTGTACAATATATTCTTCCTTCACTGTCCATGTCTCATCAGGATGACATGTCTAAGTATGTTCTTTTGCCTTTTACCTCCTCATTCAGTTCAGCAAGGGGGGTACAAAGAAAGTGTTCTAAGTGAGGGAAGAGCATGAAGCTTTGAGATATTTTATTTTTCTTTCTGACTAAATCTGCTCTATGGGTGTGATACTTATGCAGTCACACAGGATTCCACAGTATAAAGGGCTGGATATCGATTCAAGCAATAACTCAAGGCAAAGAAAGGACACATTATATTTTTAATAAGATGCAAGAAGATCAATTTGTTTAAAATGGTTGTTCTCATTAAGTGTGTTTTGGCAGGCTATTGTGTCTCCAATTTTGTTTCACTGAAAAGTAGGATAAAGCTTACCAGAAATAAGAGTTATAAATCTGTATGACATCAACCACAGAGAAAAAAATGATGTAACTAACAAAGACAGATTTTTACCTGAAAATCTTTGTGTAGCTCAGAGGGGCATCTCATTGCTAAAAGACAACAAAAGTGACTTGTGTCTAATAGTGAAAGTTTGTGTAAAGTATTTGAGATATTATACTGCATTAGAGCTTGAATTGTAATTATTGATACTGTTTTAAGGTTCATTTGAATATATTTTATATCTTTGAATGTGCTGCCAAGAGCCCTTGATTCTGAGTGTGCCGCATATCCAAAGAAGTAATGAACCTCTGGTCTAGAATATATTCAATTATGACTAAGAGTAACTGAAATTTATTCCACAGTGTTGGATACCAGCCAAGATCTAAAGAGTTTTTCTGGACTATACTCAATAGTTTGGAGTCCACCCTGTTAGCCTGGATTAGGCATAGAAAAATTTTAAGCAAGGGAGAGAACTGAATCAACTTATATTGTGAGAAAAATAACTCTAATAAATATATGAGGGATAAAACACTAATTCAGAAGACTTGGATTTCCAGATCTGTGACAGTTTCCATGCCAAATAATAATGTTCTATTTTTTTTATCTAGCCTGACAGATAAATAAGTAAATAAGTAGATAAATAAGTAAAACGCTAACATTAGTATTAGCTGGTATGAATACTGTTTTAGAAAGACAAATTTGCTTCAATATTCTTTATTTGAAGAGACGTATATTATTCAGTATTTGAAATTTCTACTTTTCATTCACAGCATATTCTCTCTTCATATATAAATATAAATTTTTATAAATATGCATATATAATACATAATTTAAAAAAGAGCTGTGGTGTAGGTTGCAGAGGCGGCTCGGATCCCGCGTTGCTGTGGCTGTGGCGAAGGCCGGCAGCTACAGCTCCTATTAGACCCCTAGCCTGGGAACCTCCATATGCCGCAGGTGTGGCCCTAGATAAGGCAAAAAGACAAAAAAAAAATAGCCTGGAAAAATATGTTTCCAAAAGAGTGCTATAAGGGATAGGATCTTAAATTCAGTAAAGTTCTTCATCTCCTAGTTCATCTTCAGTTTTCTCTGAACATGCAATTTTTACCTGATATTTATCATTTTTGAAATCGTTTTTCTCAATGCACAAGTCTCAAAATGACAGCTTTTCCCTTCAAATAGTTCAGCTTCAACCTTGATGTTATTTATTTGACAAAATACCTCAGAAACCACTACTGTTCTGTTGATTCCTAGTGGATTGATAAAGTCATTACCCTTCCTCTCTGTGTCCAGTAAATGGATTCTTATCATAATTGTCATAGGATTTTTGAGCCAGAGTAACTATAAAGGAGTAGAGCAGTTCTCACTTAGATTGTATACTTAGGATTACTTTGAAAAAATAGGTTTTATACAGTCTGTAAATTTCAGAACATGACAATTAAAAAACTTGTTGATAAAAAATATATTGCTGTGATTTCCTAATTTCTACCCCACTCCTTCTACATGATGCTTCCTTTATCCATAACAATAATACTAGACAAAAAGACATTCACCTTTTGTAGATAATTACTAATTGTACACAGATTATGTCCAAATCATGTAGGAACTTTTATTCATATAACATGCTAGGAAAAATGTGAAAAAATAAATAGGATATAATACCCTGTGTTTGAAAAAATTAAAGGTATACATTTTGATGATGTGTAGATGTCTTTGTGCGGAAAAGTTTATCAGCCAAATGATTAATTTATTAAGGCAGTCACTGGTTTTCTCTACTGATGTTATCATGATTTAGAGTCTAGAGACTTTCTTCCTAACACTGATAGTTATATATGGTTTATTTTTCTTAAAGGCTACCACTCTAAAAAAAAAATAATAAGAAAACTCTAATAAGGACTTTTTTATATATTCTTTTTAGACTTGTTATTTTTTGTGTGTTTTAGCAGAGAATGCAAGTGTTATAAGAAAGAAATTATTTTCTTCTCAGGAACGATTCCTTGAATTAATAATTCCATCTTTTTTGAAAGAGGTGTTAGACATATAATAAAGAAAATATCACCCTCACCTTTCTTTTTCACTGTGTGATCAATTTTGATCATTATATGTAAAGTAGAAAAAGGGAAATAAGAAATCTATTTGCAAAGAAGGAAAGTCTTTCTGGTCAGTACTGGGGGGCAACTAAATTGTTCCCAGCTGTGTTCTTCCTTGAGGAACTTTATTAAAGAACTGATTTATTTGCCATCCAAGAGGCAAATAATTGACTATTTTAACTATTGTATCTTAGAACTTGTGTATGTTTATATTTTTAAGCACATATTGCTTAAAAACACATATTGCTGTTTTTTCCAATTTTGCACATTTATCTATTAACTTTCTATGATTGTAGATAACAAATTTTTTTCTTACTCTTTTTCATTTATAATGAGTTTTATGTTTTCCATTACAGCTGGTTTACAGTGTTCTGTCAATTTTCTACTGTACAGCAAGGTAACCCAGTTACACATACCTGTATACATTCTTTTATCTCACATTATCATGCTCCATCATAAGTGACTAGACATGGTTCCTAGTGCTATATAGCAGGATCTCATTGCTTATCCATTCCAAAGGCAACAGTTTGCATCTATTAACCCCAAATTCCCAGCCCATCCCACTCCATCCCCTTCCCCCTTGGCAACCACCAGTCTGTTCTCCATGTACATGATTTTCTTTTCTGTGGAAAGGTTCATTTGTGCCATATAGTAGATTCCAGATATAAGTGAAATCATACGGTATTTATTTTTCTATTCCTGACTTACTTCACTTAGTATGAGAGTTTCTAGTTCCATCCATGTTGCTGCAAATGGCATTATTTTGTTCTTTTAATGGCTGAGCAGTATTCTATTGTGTAAATGTACCACATCTTATTAATCCAATTTTCCTTTCTATGTTCCTTAGGTATATTTTCAATAGTAATTCAGTATCTTCACTTATTTTCGGTCCATTTTTATTTATTTTTTTCCTGGAATAATTTTGATACCAGTGTCATTTGAGGGATTTGCCTATTTCGTTTAAGTTGTGCAATATGATGCCAAAAATTATTCATAATAATCTCTTAAATCTTCAAAATTTTGGGGGTCTCCGGTAAGTATTCTCTTTAATTCTTGATTTTGGTCATTTGTATCTACCTGTTTCAT
>PVHT021183526.1:5841860-5901855 GCA_004024745.2 Catagonus wagneri | reverse complement strand
GGTGTGACGGTGTGTTCCAGTTTCATTGATTTACTGTGGCAGCACCATTTGCTGAAAAGACTGTCTCTTTCCCATGTTATATTATTGCCTCCTTTGTGGAAGATTAATTGACCATAGGTGTCTGGGTTTATTTCTGGGTTCTCTATTCTGTTCCATTGGTCTGTATGTCTGTTTTGGTACCAGCACCACACTGTCTTGATTACTGTAGTTTTGTAATATTGTCTGAGGTTTGAGAAAGTTATGCCTTCTATTGCTTTTTGTTCCTCAGGATTGCTTTGACAATTTTGGGTCTTTTACCTTTTATATAAATTTTTGGATTGTTTTAGAATTGTGAGAAATGTCATGGGTAAGTTGATAGGGATTGCAATCAGTCTGTAGATTGCTTTTATGGTCTTTTTTATAAAACTGACTCTTCCAGCTTAGGAGCATATAATATTTTTCCATTTCTGTAAATCCTCTTTAATCTCCTTGATTAATGTTTCATAGTTCTCAGCATGTAAGTCTTTCTCTTCCTTGGTCAGGGCTTTTTCCTAGGTACTTAATTTCGGGGGGTGTGATTTTAAAAGGTATTGCATTTTTATATTCCTTTTCTAATATTTCATTGTTAGTATACAGAAATGCAACCGATTTCTGAATGTTAAACTTGTATCCTGCTAGTTTGCTGAATTCATTGATCAGTTGGATTAGTTTTTGTATGGGGTCTTTATGGTTTTCTATATATAGTATAATATCATCTTCATAGAATGACAATTTTACCTTTTCTCTTCCAGTTTGGATACCTTTTATATTTCTTTTGTTTGCCTGATTTCTGTGACTAGGACTTCCAATCCTATGTTGAATAACAGTGGTTAGAGTGTGCATCCTTGTCTTCAAACCATAAAGCAATACTATGAACAATTATATGTCAACAAATTTGACAACCTGAAAGAAGTGGCTAACTTTCTGGATACATAAAACCCACCAAAATTGAATCAAGAAGAAATAGATCCACAGAACAGACTGATGACTAGAAATGAAATTAAACATGCAATAAAAACACTCCCTACAAACAAAAGTCCTGGACCAGATGGCTTCACAGTCAAATTCTACCAAACTTACAAAGAACTTGTACCCATCATCCTAAAACTTTTCCAAAAGGTTGATGAAGAAAGAAGAATGTCCTGAAGACATTCTATGAAGCCACCAACATCCTAATACCAAAAGCAGAAAAAGATACTACCAAAAAAAAAAGAAAAGAATAGACCAATATCTTTGATGAATATAGATGTAAAAATTCTCAAGAAAATCTTAGCCAACCTAATCCAACAACATATAAAAATGATCATCCACCACCAAGTGGTATTCATCCGAGGTTCACAAGGATAGTTCTACATATGCAAATCAATCAATGTCACACACCACATTAACAAAGGAAAAGTCAAGAACCACATGATCATCTCAATAGATGCAGAAAAAGCATTTGACAAAGCCCAACATCCCTTCATGATAAAAACTCTTACTGAAGTTGCTATAGAGGGAGCATAACTTAATATAATGAAAGCCATTTATGATAAACCCACAGCAAATATAATACTCAGTGGAGAAAAGCTGAAAACCTTCCTACTAAAATCTTGTAAAAATCTTATGGCCATTTCTTTGCAGATCAGTTTAATTTGCTGATTTTATCTTACTATGTTTTTAATTTATTTTTGATATGGCATTATGAGGTACAATTTATCACAGACTTCTGCAGTTGAATAATTATTTTTGGTAATTTATATTGAATTTGCTCATTTAAATCAATTTCTTCCCACAACACAATGTTATAATATTATCCAAACAACACAATGTTATAATATTCCTTTGTGCAATCTTGTGTCAATTAATGATGTAAACTAAATGAGACTAAGTGAGTAATACAAATGTATCAATTGAGTCTTTTATATTAAAGTAACACATATAGCTCCTACAGCGATCTTTATTTTTTCCTTCAGATTCAAATAATCATCTGGGGTAAATTCTGATATCTGGTGTCAGGAGTTCCTTTATTAATTTTGGTAAAATATGTCTGCCAGCAATGAATTCTTTCATTATTTTTTATTTGGGGAATATCTTTATTTCTCTTCACTTTTGAAGGATAGTTTGGCTGGATACAGAATTCCTGTTTGACCTTTTTTTTGTTTTTCTCTTACACTACTTCAATTTTCATTTCATTCATTTCTGGCCTCCTTGTTTCTCATGAGAAGTCAGATATCAATCTTATTGTGAGTTCTTTGAACATGATTAATTTTGTTTTTCTATTAAGGAGTTCAATTTTTTTCTATGTCTTCTTTCATCTCTTTGTTCATTTTATATCCATTAGAAGATACAACTTTATAAACCCTACTCTTTCTTTCCTCCTTTCTTTCTTTCTTTCTTGAGCTTCTTGTATGTGTAGATGAATACTTTTCATCCAATATGGCAATTTTTTAACCATTATTTCCTTAAATATTTTTCCTAATATTTTTTGCTTATCTTACTCTTGGTTCAAATGACATATATTTTGGTGTACATGTTGGTGTTGTACAGATTGCTAAGTCTCTGATCATTTAAAATAATTTTCCCATTCTTATATGCATATTAAATTACATAATTTCCACTGATCCATTGACAATGCCACTGAGCATGAGTGCCATCCCCTGTTCCAAATTTAGTGAGTCTCCTAAAACCTTTGCAGAGAAGTCTTTATGAACTGCCCCAGTGTGCTAATCTTCCTTGCCTGTCATAGTGGGGGAAAATTTGGGTGCAGCTTCAAACAAGAATGACATGGTTTCTCACTGTTATTCTTTTGTTTGGCAGGTTTACAAACACAAACATCACTCATATTATTGTATACTGTGATTGATTTTCAGAGTGTCAAATTATCAATTTTGTGGTTTTAAAATTGCTATAGAGAGAAAATTGTTCCTTGAAAATGCTGCCTCTTCTTAACCTTTTGAACATATGGGGATTGGTTTAATAACTGTTTCAATGTATCATATGCTAAGAAGGAGGTAGAATTTAATATCTTTGCCAGTTTCTAATGACTGGACTTTCTCCTAATTATTTTTATGATTCCTTGTATTCTTGATAATTCTTGTCTGTACAGCAGACATTATGAGTTTTACCTATTTGCATTCTGATATCTTTCATTGATATTAATATTCTTAAGCTGTAATCTGGAAAGCAGATTTTTTGGAAATAATTTGATCTTTTTGGAATTATTTTTAATATTTGTTAGAACATACTTCTATGTAATCTACCTAAAGCCATGTGAATCATATAGTTTTCCAGCCTGATCTGTGGGAATGGATAGGAATTATTTCTCACCAATCTAAGTGTAAGCATTATTACATTAAATCATTTCTGATGATTCTTTCCCAAACCTCTAGTTTCCCTACCCAGGTATGTTGTTCAGTATCCTGCTGAATACTGATGCAATCACTTTGCAGATACCCAGAGTTATCTCTCTGCATTACTCTCTCCTCTCTTTTTCCTGTGATCTTGACTTCTCCTGTTTTCCCAGACTCTCCAGTCCCTGTCCTTAACTCAGGAAGTCTGCTAAATTTCATCTAGGCTTTTCTTCCATGTGCCCTGGCCTGGAAACTCTTGCCTATTGTCTGGAAAAGGTTTATTCACATACTTGATATAATGTTCTAGTTTGTTTCAACTGGAAGAGTAAATCTAGTTCCTATTACTCCATATGAATAGAGAAGTGGATGTCTCTGTTTTGCTGTTGTTGTTGTTGTTGTGTTGTTTTAGGAAGAAAAAAATTCCTTATTAATTTGAATGAATTTACATTTAGGGAGATAACAGCTCCCACCACTGTGGCTAGGGTGTGAAATTAAAATTATTAAAGTGTGATCCCCCATTAAATTTGATACCAATGAACAAAAGAGAAATCAGCAGAGCAGCAGATGGTACTGTTTGCAGCTCTGGGAGAGACTTGAGGCTCATAGTCACCATCTGCCTGCACAGCATTTTCTCAAACTTAGTATTTAGCAAAGTTCATTACTACTAAGCTTATGAGCATTATGAGACAGATTACCAAATTCCTGCATTCTACCATGCTTTAATTAAAAGAAATATATGTCATGTGTTGGATAGTTATGGAAACTATGTGTAGTAAAACTGCCACTGCCACTCTTCTTAACAACCTATGCTTTTTTAGTTCAATGCTAAAAGGAAATATTTACTAAGTTATACAACATACATTTAAGAGATCTTTGGGATCAATCCATCTTTGGGTTTAGTGGAAATTTTTACATAAATTCTACTCCTGAAAACCTTTATTAAACCTGGCTCTTCATATGGTTAATGAAGCTCTCATGAATGCAGTTTGTGTTTCCTTTTATAGATTGTAAAATGCTGATGACTATATATTCTGTATTCCCAGAAACACACATTCAGTAAGTTTCAGAGCATTCATTGGCTGAAAGCTTTGCAGCTACATACAGTGAAGTTTAATCAACTGGTAGATAATTTTTTTTAGAAATAATAATGCATAATTAATCTCAGCTTTGGATACTGTTGCAAGTTCTGCATCTAAATCTATGGAACTCCTCCACAGCTTGCCTAACTTATTCATAGTTTTAGGCTGAAACATAGGCAAAGTCATTTTTGTAGGTCAAAAGTGATCAGATTTGGCAACCTCATATAGTTCAAACTGACATAAGGTAAACTCTAATCACCATCTTTTGCCAACACTGAGATAATGCTTCCCTTAATGATTTCCAAAATAGTTACATAGGTATCTTTTTAATGCTATTGCTTTTAACATAAAGATGCATAGTGAATACCTTGGTTACTATTATTTTATTAATATTTCTGTAGTATTTCTGATTATAAAATCTAATGTGAACTGAATAAAAATGAATTTATAGTTGCTAAAGTGTGGTGAATCTTCACTAAAACTAAGCTTAAAGGCTTAAAATATATATTTCAACTGATTTTCAAATCTCTACATAGAAATAAGAATGCTACAATAACCAAGATAATTTGGAAAAAAATGAGGGGGGTGGTCCTTGCTTTAGTTCAAAGATGTATTAAGTAAACCGTGTTTCTAGGTAGCACAATAAAGTAGGATTCTGTGTTTCTTCCATCTTTGCTATTTCAAAGATATGTGGAACTAGGTGTGACATTTGACATTTGTTTTAGCTTTTTTAATAAGTAAAGTTAAGATCATATTAGCACCAATGTCAAAAGATTGTTGTAAGGATTAAACGAATCAATCCATCTGGTGTATTTCAGAGTCTCTTAGTCATAGTGAGAATTCAATAAATGTTAGCTGTTGTAACTATTATTATCTTAGGTGCATATTTAATATTTAGAAGTCAGACACCATGGATTTGCATTATGGCCCTTTAAACTCTGTGACTCAATTGTCTCATTATAAAAATGTAGATAAGTTAGTATTTATTTCATAAGTTGTTATGGGCTTAAATGTGTTGACGAATGTAAATAACTGAAGAGCTTGGTCTTTTAGACTTAAAACAGACAATTTTTCTACCTGTATATAACCTATGTAAATTTTAAGAAAATTATTGTAATTCAGGCTATGGAGACTACATAATTCACCACTCCACCTCATCCCCAGCCTCTAAGCAGGTTTAATTACAGAGCTCTCCAAAAATTGATACATTCTCTATTGCAAAAATCTCTGGAAAAATATGAACCATAGCTAATGCATTCATTTATGTGTTATCTTTTAGACATTTTATGTGTTATTATTATTATTATTTTTGTATTTTTAGGGCCACACCTGCGGCATATGGAAATGGAACTATAACTGCTGGCCTACACCACAGCCACAGCAATGTGGGATCCAAGTCATGTCTGTGACCTACACCACAGCTCACAGCAATGCCGGATCTTTAACCCACTGAGTGAGGACAGGGACAGAACCTATGTCCTCATGGATAATAGTCAGATTCATTTCCACTGAGCCACAATGGGAAAACTCCTATGTGTTATTTTTCAGACATTATATTTTAGGTCTTGAGGTTGAGTGCGTAGGAGACACACAATAACAAATTATTATTGGAGGATATTTCTTCATTGCCATTATTGTACCTGTCTTTCAGAAAGAACTACTCTGAGTCTGGATTCCCATGACCCCCAAACAATTCCTTGATCTTCTTCTTCATCTATCCTTATGTTTTCTGTAAAATCTTCCTGGTTCCACTATCTACATGCTATAGTCTTCCCACAGTTCTTCAATTATGGTAATGTACTTCAAGGATAGACTACAGACACAAGTCAGGTATGAGAGAAAGAAGATATGTGGGAATAGTGCCAGAAGGGGCAGCATCACCATTTTTCAGATGACCAAACTAATTCACCACCACTTTTAGTATAGATCACGATTTTTATATGTACAGATGATGTTAATTTGTAAATTTGCAGGGTCATGTTTTCCAAATTGAAGACAGATCAATAACTCAGTGTTTTTTCTCACTGATTAGATAGAATTGATAATTTTCCTTTTTGTTTATATAATTTTTGAAGGAATACCAATCTAGATTTTATTACAATACCTGTAAATATAGAAGGTAAAATAGACTGATTACAAAAAAATAGTATAAAACAATACAATAGGCAATTTCATTATCTAATTTACAGGACATATAACAGCCTCTATTCTGTATATAAAGGAATTAGGATCATGGTTACTTTACTAAATGGACAATGCAATAGCTGATTTTAAATGATATTAAGAAATTTCATTTGCTTTGTGTGCAAAATCAGCACAATTTTTGCTTTGAAGATGATATACTGAAATATTTTAGAATAAGTGCTATGAATCTTCAAAAAAAAATACCTTAAAGAAACATCGCTCCCTTTCAGTTAAATCAAGCTAAAAATAGTCATGCTTTGTTAAGCAGTATTTATGATTTATTTCATACCTTCTGAACAGTAACCTTTAGGAAGTCATGATAATCCATTTCTCTGGTGATTTTAATTCCTATAATAGATCAGCTCCCATTATATAAGACATAGTGTAAGTATTTGCATATTGCTATTACACTCTCATATAGACAAAGATATAAGTGTGGAATAATAGCATACAGTTCCTACTTCTATGCCTAAAGAAGTTCTATGTTTTTTGGTAAATACTTTAGGGCCCAGTATAGGTAAATATTTTCTAGGACATTTTTATGTGAATTCCAGGATCTATATTTCTGAATTATAAATGAGGATAATAAGTTTACACAGTCTTTTTAGTGTTAAAATAATGGTTCTTTTGATATGTTTATAATACTTAAAGGTTATATTCAAACAGAAAAGTGGAGTTGTGTTTACCATATAAACCACATGTATGTAAGCAAATAAATATACTTTGACCCAGTATTCCTACTTTAGGAATTTGTCCTATCAAAGAAGTTAGAGAAGCTTTGGCAGATATCTCATCTTTATTTATACCTGCAAATAATTAAAACAATACATAATTTATATACTAGTACTAGGAAATTTTGAAAATAAATTATAACATACTTCTGCATTATAATACTAAAAACATGGTATGTAAGCGTATTGATAGACAATATAGTGCAACTGAAAACAAAACGAGACAAAACAGACATAGTGTGGTTTGTATGACAGATGCTAAGAGAAACACAATGACAGGGAATATTAAACTTGATCAGAGAAAAATACTAACAGTAGTTATCTCTCTCTCTGGTGGATTACATATGATTTTTCTTTTTATTGTGAGTGGTCCTTGCACTGTATTTAGGAATATATACAGTCTTCAAAATTCTTCCATAGAAAGGATTAGGCAATCTACCATTAATTAGCCACATAGACAAACTACAATAAATTTGATGTATTGCCATCATAAAACATTTGTTGAGAGCTTTGAATATGAAATATATTAAAACTACACAGTTGTAATTGCTCAGCTCCTGGGTTTCAATCCCTGAATAGATAATGAAAGAGGAATCAGGGCATGAAAAGTAGTGATGCCTATTTATCTGTCTATTTATCTATATTGCAATTAGGGAACAAATAATATCCCCTTAAATAAGAATGTCTTTTTAGGGAGTTCCAGCTGTGGTTCAGCGGGGTTAAGAACCCGACTATTATCCATGAGGATGCAAGTTCGATCTCTGGCTTGCTCAGTGGGTTAAGGATTTATCATGGCTGCAAGCTGTGGCATAGGTCACAGATTTGGCTTGGATCTGGCATTGCTGTGGCATAGGCTGGCAGCTGCAGTTCCTATTTGACCCCTAGCCAGGGAACTTCCATATGCCACAAGTGTGGCCTAAAAGAAAAAAAGGAAGAAGAGAGAGAATTTCTTATGTAAATAAACTACCAGTTTGTAAACCTATGACACCAGTGTTAGAACTCTTACCCACAAGTTACTATAATTGTCCAGTTTATTGATTTTTGACAATAAAATGATTATTGTAACATGTGGAGAAATTATGGGCATTCAACCAAGTTTCATTACGTTGAGATTATTAGATTACCACCCTATGATTTTAGCTACCTAAAAAGTGAAATCCTGTAAAACAAATCTATCATGTTTATGCTGAGTGATCCACATGGAAACTGTCATATTACACTACTGCTGAAATCTACAGTCTCAAAAGTTGTTTCAAGAAACTGAATTATTATTGAGCTTCCTCCACATATATTCTAAGTCATACCTCTAGTCAAAATTATTTCATTCAATTAAATAAACCCATTCTAAATTGTAATATAGCTTTGTTTTCCTTTACTGTATAAATAAGGGCTCAGCAAACATTTTCTGTAAAGGGCTAAATACAAAATATTTATAGACCATACTATCTCTGTCACAACTATTCAACACTTCTACTGAAGAGCAAAAACAGCCACAGACACTATGTGAATAAATATGTTGTGTTCCAATAAAACTTTATTTCCAAAGTGGCTGCAAGCTGTATTTGTCCTGTGAGCTATAGATTGCTGACCTAATCTGTATACTTGATTCAATTGTCCACTCTGTAACATTTGCTTAAATTCAATTTTGAGCAGTGCAAATGTCTAAATAAAGCTGATAAGACATTATGAATATCAAAGAGCAGAATGAAGAATTACAATTTTATATGAACATAGATATTCATTCATAATTCTCTTGAATTTAGCAGAGAGTAGGAGATGTATCAGGCCAATTTGCTGAAGGCTCTCTTCCCAATCCCAACATATTATTTTGTAGCCTGAAAAAAAGATTAATTTCTATCATGTATTAGAGATATTTTCTCATTTTTAATATTCACACTAATGTAACATATACTTTTTATCATTCTCATCTTATTGATGAATGGTTCAATAAAGTTAGGCAACTCATAGAATGGTATATAAAATGTCAGATCTATACTGTAAATAAAACAGGCTATTTACTGCAGTGTTATAGGAAAGAGTTAATCCTCAGGTTAAATCTGTATTTGGGCCCTCTGACCTCTCGGTACATGCAATGGACAGTTTGATATAGTTGAAAAAATAATGGTTTTAGAACATCACAAATTGTGTGAACTAATGGAATGCTTTAGATTTTTCTATGATTAAGTAATCAAAACTGGAACTTAACTTTTTCATTAGCTAAATATCTGCAGTGACTTTGTGAGCTTCTTACATTTCAAGTTAGAGATACACATACATCTTATATTTTATATATATATACCATTATATATATTTATATATATCATACATAAATATGTGCATACATTAAAAATACAATATGATATCTTTATTTTTAGCTTTGAAATATTCATATACTTTACATAAGTATAAGAAAATTCTTTGAGCTAAGAATAAAAGGATTTTTGTTTTTGCTCTTAGAAGAACTATTTGGTTCTGAATTTTATAAAGTGAATATTATAACATCTGTATTGCTCCTTAAGTTTCTTTTATTGGGGAAGATGCTGTATACCATTCTAATTTTTTTACCCAGCTTTTTCTCAAAGCCAGCTAGCTAGAAAATGCAAACAGTATGATATCTAAATATTAGAATGAATGTGTTCTCATTGTACTTCATTATCAGTGTATCAAAAATATAGTTCAGTGACATTTTGTATTAAATAACATTTAGGGGACATGCCCCAATAAAGCTTTATGTCATTTATAACATTTCTGCTATGAGAAAATGTAGTACACACAGTTCATATTAGGTTTGACTCTTGTTCATTTATTCATTCAACGAAGAATCACTGAGCCCCTACTCTTGGTGAGGCAGTATGTTTTAATCTGTTTTTACTTAATAAAATGCTAGGTTCAGTAGTTGGAATTTTTCAAGTGATAAAACAAAATTCAGAAAGGAGACTCAGGTATCAGGGACAGTTTACTAGATGAAATGCTGCCAGAGTTCTCTGAATCAATGACTGTGTTAGCTGGGTGAATGAGAAGTGGGAAACTGGGAAAGGGAATGTAAAGGCAGCAAAATAGGCAGGATTCTTCCTCATTCCCTGAGAGCAGAGAGAGACGTGGCCACTGAGCAAGGGTTTCTAGGAAAATATGTTCTTAGTTCCATAGATGTGTGGAGTGAAGCAGCAATCAGTGGTAGAGATTTCTGGGTCAGTCACAAATATACACATATATTAGAATAAGGATGGAAGTGATGGTTCCAAATTCTACCACTGGTGAGGACAGGGCTTACTATATTCTGCTTCCTGTATGGGTTTTGGTTTCATTCCTTGATGAAACTTTGCTCATAATTTATAGGTCTCAGTTTCTTTAGCCATGAGGGGTCAGGAGAAGTAGGAAGTTATAATCCATATAATAATAAGTCTAAATAATCTTCCTACTATATTTTTAGCAACTTATTTTTTTAAGTTCAAGTTGAAAAATTATGTGACTTAAATAATGCTCATTTTTAAATAGACTACCATGTACTGCAGAATCTGAGAAGACAGTTTTAGAGACTGCAACAAACCTAATCTAGTTTTAATTATTTTGGACAGAAGGAAAAATGAGAACCGAATCAGTTTTCATTTATCCTGTTGTAAAAGCACATGTGCAGTGTAAGGGGAATTTTTCTTATATACAGGATTTTGCTTTTCTGTAGAAATATTAAGATCTGCTACCTTTATTTTCATGCTTCTAGGGTTTGCTATAGAAATTTAATGTCCGTGCTTTCATTTCACAGGATTAAATATTAAACAATATCACTAACTAGATATGGTACATTTACTTTCCAAGTAATTGGATTGTGGATGAACCTACTGCTACTGTTCATTAGTCTGTAACTTCATAAGACTTTAACTTTATTCTCCTTTTACAACACTGCAATTTGGAAACTTTCCACAGAGCTAAGAGAAACTGAAAATAGTTGTATATGGCCTCACACTGCCTTGGGAATGCAGTATCATGCTCAACAAAAAGGGTCATGCCATCAGTTCTGACTGTAATACACATCATGCCAAATCATTCAAAATCCCACCACCTCAATATACATGTCACTATCAGTAATTTAATAGCAGCTTTACTTTCTTTAAAAAACTAAAGTGATGTATACTCACTGTAGAAGATGTGGAAAATAATTACAATAAAAAATCACTTATAAATTCTCTACTTGAAAGTAGCACTGCCAGGAGTTCCCATTGTGGCTCAGCAGAAACAAACCCAACTAGTATCCATGAGGATGCAGGTTTGATACCTGGCCTTCCTCAGTGGATTAAGGATCTGGCTTTGCTCTGAGCTGTGGTGTAGATTGTAGATGTACCTTGGATCCCACATTGCTCTGGCTGTGGCACAGGACGGCAGCTACAGCTCTGATTTGATCCCTACCTTGGGAACTCCATATGCCACAAGTACAGCCCTAAAAAGAAAAAAATTAATTAATTAAAAAAATATAGCACTGCAAACATTTTTTATGTTACAAGTTTAAATATATAAAATATGTTTTTTAACATTATATTATGAGAATTTTCCATATTTTCAAATTCTTCCTAGGTTTATTTTATAAGAACTGCCTACTCTTCATTCTTATGGCTGCACCATGATATAGGTAATCATTCACCACAGGACATTTAGATTGTTTCCAATTATTTGCTGCCATAAGTAATGGCTTGATAAAATCTTTATGCATAAATCTTTGTCCTCATTTCTGATATTTTCTCTAGGAGAGATTCTTAGAAATGGAATTGCTGGGTCAAAGAGAATGAATACATTTAAAGTTTGGTTATCTTTCCAAAGTTGCTTTCTTAAAATGTTTTACTATCGTATTTGTATACCTATCATGAATTTATGATCATGCCTCTCTCACTACGCTGGACCAGATTTGTATGCTAAAAGACATTTTAATTAATTGCCTAATGCTAGTCTAATATTTGAATAAGTTATGATGCCGTCACTAGATGGAATAATATGCATTTCATTAAAATTAAAATTATGCATATTATGTTGCAACATTAAGCTTATTGATGTTATGCTATTAAGGAAAACACAAGATATGAAACTGAATATACTCCATCTTTGAAAATATATAAATATGTATGCATATGGAAATTATTGGACACAGATGATGACCAGTAAAAATAAAACCTGAAATAATAGAGTACCTTAAAAAGAGACAACTTCCTACATAGTTAATAAAAAGCAGTGTTACACTAAGTACTTAAAATTCATTATCTCATTACATTTTATAATAACTATGAGGAGGAGGTCCGGAAGTTTGAAGATTTTATGCAAAAGTCTAATAATCATAGGATGACAGTATGGTTCTGGAATTTAAACCCAGGTTGCTGACTTCAAATCCACAATTAGGATAGTAAGCTTATATTTGAATACTTTAAACATGTCTCTACTCCCTAAACTTCATAAAATGATGCAGCATATTCTTTATTGTAGAATAATACGAAATGTTGTATTTAAGAGAAACCACAGTGAATAAGTTTCTAATGATTTCATATAAAAGAAATAAATCACTAAGAACCAAATTAAAAAGGACTTAGAAGATACAACTCTAACAGGAAAACTAATGTTTCGAAAAACATGAAAAAATAATATTCTACTGAACTGTTAATCAATAAAAAGCAAATAAAACAATAAAAAATAAGATTCATTCAGCCTAATCCAAAAATAAAACATCACTGAATATTGCCCAGAATTCACTATTTATATTTTATATTATGACCATAAATAATTTATCATTGTAATATAACATCCTCAATTTCTTTTTATTGACATGAATTAAGATATGTATGTATTGTAGTAAAGATCTATGCTGATTGTTCATATAATTCACAAACTTATTTTCATAAATATTCAGTAAATTTAATATATTTCATTGAATTGATAAAATACATTCATTAATTCTTCTAAGAAATATTTGTTGATTGCCTGTCGAGTGCTAAGCATCATAGTAGGAGCTATGGTTATATACCATACCTAACAAACCAAAATACTTGCTCTCTGTTATCTTATATTCTAATATGGAATTTATATAATAACAAGATAAATCATTAAACTCTACACTCTATTATATATTGACAAATATATAAATGAATGCCTATAATAGGCAGAAGAGGGAGACATTGAATATTTGAGAGGTACATTGATATTTTATATAGGATAGCCAGAGAAGTCATCTTTGAGAAAGTGAATCAGTATAGACTTCAAGGAAATAAAAGAGTGCACCATGAGGAAATTTGTGGGAAGAGCTTTTCAGGCAGGCTAGGCAATGTTTTTGTAAAGACCCTGTAGTGGAGGATTTGTTAGTTTGCTCATAGGAACAGAATGGCCAGAGCAATTGCAACAGGATAGTTAGAAAGAAACAATAAAACAAGAGAAGATAAGTAACTGAGGCCACATAAGATTTTGTAATCAAGGTGATCATGCACCACTGTATTTTTGTCTGATAGCAATGTTGGATTCACTCTCAAATGGGTCCCAGTTTGAGACCCAAATAAGTCATCATGATTGTAGTAAGGAGTTTGAATTTTACCCTAATAGAGTTTGTCATTGAATGGTTTGATCAGGTGGATTATAATCTGCTTTATACCTCACCCAAATAACCCAGATGAGTCCATTGAGTAGCCTGAAGGGGATTAAGGGCTGAGCAAAATGCATTTATTATTAAAATTTATCCATATTTAATCATGTCTTTTGAAGAAGGAAAAAAATAAATGAACAACCAGACAAATGAAAAAAAAAATCTAATGCAAGATTTTGTGTATTGTTTAGTTGTCATAAATTTTTAATCATTTTCAATTACGAGTAATTTGTCCTTCTTCTTCATCTTTCATGACCTTACAAATACATGGCAATTATTTTGTGTAATTTACCTCAATTGGTATTTATTTGATATTCACTCTTATTTATAAGTCATATTTGTATTTTATTCTCAGTATTTCATGTCAGGATGGCAATATGTAAATTTGTCCCAATATCGATGATCTTAACTTTGGTCGCTTAAGGTGGTATTTGCCTAGTTTTTAAAACTGTAAAGGTGTTCATTAATATCTTTACCCAATAATTTTAGCATCCATTGATTGGTTTTACCTCAATCAATAATATCTTCATTGTTTTCAAATGTTGATTTTTCTAATTGTCAATCTTTGTATATCTATTAAAAGGCATTCCACTGTAAGTTTTAAAAATTTTTTTCCTCATATATTTACATTTTAATCAGAAAGTTAAAAATGTTTAAATTAAAATCATCTTTTTATGCTTAAATAGCTTGAGATTTGGCCATTGGAAATTCCTTCAAAGTGTGTTCTTTTGATAGGTCCCTATCATTCTTTGACACGTCTTCACAATTTGACAACACAAGATGTCACATATTTCATCGTGATTTCTCAGGCCAAGACCCTATATAGACATACATACACACAGTCAATTATCAACAAATATTGGAAAGTATTGGCCTATATAATCAAAATAGGGGAGTGGTAATCCTGGGGATTAAAAAAGGATGCACATGAATAGGTTGCTTCACATACACAGAGGCTGGGATGGCATCACTCAGTTAATGTGAAACAAGAAAAAGTGAGTCATTTATTTGGATGTTTGGGGTCTCTTTCTGCCAAAAGTCTGGGTTTTCTGGAGGCACAGTTTGAGACTTGTGCCAAACAAAAAATTGCTGCTTGCTTCATTCCTCTCTGGTTCTATGCCAAGGAAGACACGTTTGAGTCTCAGAATCATAATCAGAAGTTGTGTTTTATGTGCTTTTCTTATGCTGGCAGAAGACTCATCCCCCTCTGCTCTTCTTTAAGTCCTTTCTCTGTTCTGCCAAATTCCTGCTTTTATGCGATTCTCAGAACTTCAAGACCCAACTCTAACGTTCAGCTTCCTGTTTTACATAAGTAACTTTTGAACAGATGCTATTTCTGAGTGGAGATGAAAATATACTGGCATGCTTTTTTTGAGGGAGAAATTAACTATCATTAATATTGCTAATTATATTTAGCAAAAAGCAATAATTTTCCTATGTTTGATGAACAGTAATAAATATTCTAGAACCAGTAACTATTAACACTATCTTACTGTTTCTTCTTTTTTTTTCTTTTTTCTTTTGGTCTTTTTGCCTTATCTAGAGCCGCACCCAGGCATATGGAGGTTCCCAATCTAGGGGTCTAACAGGAGCTGTAGCTGCCGGCCTTCGCCACAGCCATAGCAACGCAGGATCAACGAGCCTCGTCTGCAACCTACACCACAGCTCACGGCAAAGCTCGATCCTTAACCTACTGAGCAAGGCCAAGGATCGAAACCGCAGCCTCATGGTTCCTAGTCGGATCCATTAACCACTGAGCCACGACGGGAACTCCAACACTATCTTACTGTTTCTTGACTACAGAAAGAGAAGCAAACATTGTTTGACTTGTAAGGATAAGGGTAAATCATTGTAAAGGAATAGAGGCCATCTGGTTCACAGTAGGCCAAAGCATCAGGATGAAAATAGAAGTTATGAAGGAACTAAGGATGGAAAAAAAGGAAGGGGAGAAAGAAGGAAATAAATAAAAGAAAAATAATTCACTTCCTCTTACCTGAATAATTTCTAATAAAAACACTTTTTTTTTTAGTGTGCTACCTCCACCTATACTTTTCTTTCCTAAAAGATCATTTTCTTCCTCTTCTCCTTTGTGGATTTCTCACAAATTCATGAGTATAAAGGTATGTTGATTTGTACAGCCCCTAAAATAACATTATCATGTTACAGAAATGGGGTAATGATAATAAAATATCAGTGTTGATGACTCAAACTAAAGTTGATTTCTCATTATCTCTAGTTAGATAAATTAAGTAAAAAGCAATTCATGTTTGGCTATAATCTCAAAACATTATAAAATATGTTAAAGTATAAATAACCTGAACTTCAATTTCCTTACAATTATCTCTAACATTAAAATCATAGTTGTTAACTGTGTTTAACTCACAAACTTCTGATATTTACTACTAACATGATAAAATTATTTTTTTCTCCATGATGAATATAAGAAGCATTTTAAAATAAGATTTCATCAAAAGCTTACAGTCCAAGTCATAGCATGAAATACACAAATTTCAGGTATTCAATCAGGCTCAAATATGAAAGATTTGATGTATTTCTTACCCTAAAATGCACAAATGTTCATAACATTTGAGAAGGTGCAATTACCAGTGGAATTAAACAGGCTGAGATAACAAGCTGCTTACATAAGAGATCGAAATAAATACTGAAGAAAAAAAATTATATTGTTGTAAAAAAACAAAATTTCTTTCTTGGCAATAGTAGAGATGGATTTCCGTCATGTTAGTAGATCTCAAAATTTTAATTGATTGTCATTTTTCTAGCTATCACATCCAGATTTCAATGACTAAGCACAGTGTTTCTAAGTTTCTGAAAGTGCACTTCATTTGTCAAGTGCCAGTGTTTGAGAAGTTAGCTGTAGGTTCTATTCCCTCAACTTTTTTATTTTTTTGTTTTATTTTTATTTTTTGTCTTTTTGCTTTATCTAGGGCTGCACCTCAGGCATGTGGAGGTTCCCAGGCTAGGGGTCTAACAGGAGCTGTAGCTGCCGGCCTTTGTCACAGCCACAGCAATGTGGGATCTGAGCTGCATCTGCAACCTACACCACAGCTCACGGCAACGCCAGATCCTTAACCCACTAAGCAAGGCCAGGGATCGAACCTGCAACCTTATGGTTCCTAGTCAGATTTGTTAACCACTGAGCCACAACGGGAACTCCTCCCTCAACTTTTAAAAACATTATTCTTCCAGAAAACAAGTGCATATGTTATGAAAACGAGACTTCATACTTGAACTGAAAATGGAGGATTGATAACAGTTAAGAAGATAGGGTAAAAAATAATTAGAGTCAAATGAAGCTCATTTTGACTTTGATGAAAACTGTATTAATTTAAAGGTGAGCTATATTCAAGACTGTTTATTTCAATGCTCATACATCAAATCAGAAAGCAATAGTCATTTTATTATAAATAGTAACGAAAATTGATATTTGATATCTGTTAATATTTAAGATATTTCTGTATTGTAAAAAAACTGGAGTTAGATAAGAATTATAGGTCAGAAGATCTAAATAGACATTTCTCCAAAGAAGACATATAGATGGCCAAAAAACATGAAAAGATGCTCAACATCACTATTAGAGAAATGCAAATCAAAACTATAATAAAGGATCAGTTCACACCTGACAGAATGAACATCATCAAATAGGCAAGCCATGGAAACAACCCAGATGTCCACTGACAGATGATTGGATTAAGAATATGTGGTATATATACACCGCGGAATACTACTCAGCCATAAAAAGAATAAAATAATGCCATTTGCAGCAACATGGATGGAATTAGAGACCCTCATATTGAGTGAAGTCAGAAAGAGAAAGACAAATACCATACGATATCACTTACATCTGGAATCTAATATACTGCACAAATGAACCTTTCTACAGAAAAGAAAATCACAGACTTAGAGAACAGACTTGTGGTTGCCAAGAGGGTGGGGGAGGGAGTGGGATGGTATGGGAGTCTGGGGTTAATAATTGTAGACTCTTGCCTTTGGGATGGAAAAGCAAGGAGATCCTGCTGTATAGCACCAGGAACTATGTCTAAGCACTTGTGACGAATCTATATATGTATGTGTAACCAGATCACCATGCTGTGCAGTTGGAAAATTGACAGAAAACTGTAAACCAGCTATGATGGAAAAAAAAAGTTTACAAACAATAAATTCTGGAGAGGGCGTGGAGAAAACAGAATACTCTTGCACTGCTGGTGGGAATGTAAGCTGGAGTAACCACTATGGGGAACAGTGGTTTCTTTAAAAGATAAATGAAAGACTTTTAACGTGGAGTTTCTTTAAAAGACTAATAATAGATCTACCATATGATTCATCAATCCTATTCCTGGGCATATAGCTAGGGGAAACTATAAGATACATGCACCTCAATGTTCACTGTGGCTCTATTTCAATAACCAAGACATGAAAGCATCATAAATGTCTATCAGCAGAGAACTGGATTAAGAAGATATGGTATACATATACAGTGGAATATTCCTTGGCCATAAAAAGTAATGAATAATGACATTTACAGCAAATGGATGGACTTAGAGATTATAAGCCTAAGTGAAGTAAGACATAGAAAGACAAATATATGAAATCACTATTATATGGTATCTAAAATACAAAATTATACAAAAGAGTTTATTCAAAAAACAGAAGACTCAAAGATTTTGAAAACAAATTTATGGTTACCAAAGGGGAAAAGTTGAGGGGAGGGATATGTTGTGGTTGGTATTTTTATATACACAATACTATACACGAAATCAGTAATTAATGAGGACCTACTCTATAGTGCAGGGATATCTACTCAATCCTCTGAGTATGGGAAAAGAATGTGAAAAAAATGCATGTATATACATATATTTATGTATAACTGATTCACTTTTCTCAACATCTGAAATAAACACAACATTGTAAGTGAACTATATTCCAAGAAAACATAAACAAAGAATATAATTTGTGTGTATACACTTATATGTATATATATAGTCATATATTAATATATACATATATTTTAAACACATATATTTAGTATACTTATACAAATGTATATCTTTATATATGTATATATATTTAGATATACATAAGCATGTTTATTTTCATATAAATACTTAGGTATGGGTTTATATGAATATTATAAATGCACATGAAAGCAACTTAATAAGTACCCCGTTTCTTAAACATGAAACCATAACTGATTTACACTTGAAGTACAGTACTCTCAGCTGTAGAGTCTCATACTATAACATAACATTCTTTAATGCACAGGGTTCACACAATGCATAACTGATTGATTATTCAGTCTTTAAAAAAAATGTTTTGTCACAACCAGAAAATTAGGAAAGAATGTAAAAGACTGGTCAAATGATAAAAGTGATATATTTTCTCCTCTCTTTCCTGAGTCCGTTAATCAGTCTGTCATGACACTGTCTATGATATTTATGTCTGCCTAGAAACAATAAAAGTTCACTTTTCCTTTTTCCAAAAGGTTGCTACAAGATGTTGACATTTTCACCCTGGAGGTGAGCCACATTGCACTGAACAGATGCTGCAAACTGGTTCATATATGCTAATTCTGCCTAAATATGCTTACCTGCAGTGCTCAAAAACAGGATCGCAGCAATATATTTTGAGGCATATATATGACATCCCCAAAATTTAAATGCAAATAGAATTGAAAAGAGTTTCTATCTGATTTGTTGATATAATTAAAAACATGTATCATTATTTCTTTTCTGATATGTTAAACTTAGCTCGTTTTATAGGGAGAAACTGAGCTTCTTGGGGACATATGTTTTTAGCTTTATATGTTGTGAACCTGTGGGTCTGACCCAAGTTGTATCCTCAGTAAATGTTTATTGTGTTCAAAGACTGAAAATTTAAACCCTTAAATATAAAACCTTTTTATTTTATTTATTTACTTTTGTTATCTTTTATAGAGCCACACCTGTGGTATATGGAAGTTCCAGACTAGAGGTTGAATTTGATCTGTAGCTGCTGGCCATCACCACAGCCACAGTGATGCAGGACCTAAGTCACATTTGCAACTTACACTAAAGTTCACGGCAATGCTGTTTCCTTAAACTACTGAGCAAGGCCCAGGATCTGACTGGCATCCTCATGGATCCTAGCCAGGTTTGTTACCACTGAGCTATGACAGGAACTCCCTAAAACCATTTTATGTATTCTTAAAGATGTTCAACATCACTAATTATTAGAGAAATGCAAATCAAAACCACTATGAGGTACCACCTTACACCGGCCTGAATGGCCATCATCAAAAAAGTCTACGAAGAATAAATGCTGGAGAGGGTGTGGAGAAAATGGAACACTTTTACACTGTTGGTGGGAATGTAAATTGGTGCAACCACTGTGGAAAACAATATGGAGTTTCCTCAGAAAACTAGAAAATAGAATTACCATTTGATCCAGCAATCCCACTCCTGGGCATCTATTTGGAGAAAACCATGACTCCAAAAGATACATGTCCTACAGTGTCAATTGTAGCACTATATACAATAGCAAAGACATGGAAACAACCTAAATGTCCATCAACAGAGGAGTGGATAAAGAAGATATTGTACCTATACACAATGGAATACTACTCAGCCATTACAAAGAAAGAAAAAAATAGCATTTACAGCAACATGGATGGACCTAAAAATTATCGTGCTAAGCGAAGTCAGTCAGACAGTGAGACACTAACATCACGTTATCATTTACATGTGGAATCTAAAAAAAAGGGACACAATGAAATTCTGGGCAGAACAGATACTGACTCACAGGGTTTATGGTTTCCAAATGAGACAAGTTGGGATGGTGGGGGGATGTGCTGGGTGTTTGGGATGGAAATGCTTAAAATTGGAATGTATGATCATTTTACAACTATAAATGTAATAAAATTCACTGAGTAATAAAAAATTTTTAAAAGTATGTATTCTTTTAAGACTCCATTAAGCACAAAATCTTCATGTTCCTCTCATGTTTCTTTTTTTAAATTTATTATTATTAAAGTACAGTGGGTTTATAATATTTCTTCAAGTTCTGTTTGTCCCACTTTTTTATATTTCTTCCTCCTTTCTTTTTTTCATTTGTAAACAATCAATTGTTTCAGGTTTCCATTTACCCCTTAGCTTACTAAATATACATTCTCTTTCTATTTTTTTCTTTCTTTTTTTTTTCCTGTCTTTTCAAGGCTGCATCCACGGCATATGGTGGTTCCCAGGCTAGGGGTAAATTGTAGCCGTAGCAGCCAACCTACGCCACAGCCACAGAAACTGCGGCTTTGACCCAAACCACAGCTCAGGTCAATGCCAGATCTTAACCCACTGAGCAGGCCAGGGATCGAACCCGTGCCCTCATGGTTGCCAATCAGATTCCTTAACCAATGAGCCATGATGGGAACTCCTCTATTTTCTTAAAGGTCACCTTAAGTATTATACCATCCATTCTTGATCTTTAAAATGTAATACAAATAAGGAATTTTATTATTTAGTTGATGGAAATATCTTAACAATATGCTTAACCGACTTCAATTTGCTCTGAACTGATACAATAATATTGTATGTATCTTATATAAATGCATAATTTCATAATATGTATAACCACAAACATATTACAGTTTATGTTCCATATAGACAAGTTTCATTTGGATTTTCCCATATAATGACCACTTCATAGCTCTTTACTTTGCCATGCCTCTTTCACCTGGCATCTAGGAATAATTTCCCTTACTTGAAATATACCTTTTAATAATTCCAATAGTGCAGGTCTTCTATTAAATTTTTCTCAGATTTTTTACTATCTAAAAATGTCTTCATTTTTGAGGAATATTTTCATTGGTTATAGAATTCTAAGTTGGCAGCTACACTCACTCAAAGTGACTTTCAACATGTCATTTTTTTGGTATTTTTATTTCAATGTTTCTGTTGAGAAATGAATTGCCAATTTTACTGTTGCTTTTTTGAAGATAGTATGTATTCATTATTTTGGTTTTTAGAAGATTTTCTATTTGTCTTTGATTTTTGCATTTCAGTTATCATATGCAGTTGTGGTACTCTTACCACAAAAATTCCACCAAAATTCAATAAAAATTCCTTTTTATGGATTTGCGAAATTATAAAATTTGCATACAAGATTTACATATTTAAGTGTACAATTTTGTGAGTTTTGACCTGTAGATACACCCATGCAACATCAAAATAAAATATTTCTCTCCCTACCAATATTTTCCTAATTGCCCTTGTAATTCATCACCCCCTCTACTTCAGGCAAACACTGATCTATTTTCTATAACTACTGATTAGTTTGCATTTTATAGAGTTTCATACACATGGAATCACATAGGTTCTCTTTTGTCTGTTTCTTTCACTCAGCATATCACTTTGAGATTCATCCCTGTTTTTGTGTGAAAAAAATAATTTTAGTAATTTTTTTAGCTGAGTAGTGTTCTATTGAATGCATAGGTATCAAAATGTGTTTATTCTTTCTCTTGATATGGATATTTGGGTTGTTTCTAGTTTAGGGATTTTAAAACGAATGGTCCTATGAACACTTGTCTGAAATTTTTGTGTGGATGTAGGCTTTTAAAAATCTTTTACTACACTGAGTAATAGCTGGGTGTACATATATAAAGCATGGTATGCTAAGCTTTTCACAATACTGCCAAACATTTTTACAAAGCGGATGTATTTATTTTAAGATTACAGTAGCAGTGGATAAGGGTTCCAATAGTCCTATACTCTTGCACCACTTGATAGACTTTCTAATTCTAATGATGTCTCATTGTGATTTTAATTTGTATTTCTCTAATGATCAATGCCATTGAGTATATTTTCATGTCTTACTTGCTAACGACATAGCTTTGGTGATACGTCTGTTCAAATATTGCTATTTTAAAAGTAATTTTTTGGGGCTTGTTTTATTACTTATTATATGTACTATGTTCTGAGAATTCTCTATACATCTTGTATACAAGTCCTTTTTCAGATACATGTTTTATAAATATTATCTCCCAGTTTGTTGTTTGCCTTTTTAACTGAGTCTTTTGAAAAACAACAGATTTTCATTTATAAGAAGTCTACTAAAGCAGCTATTTTTCCTTTTATACTGCCTTTTTGGTGGGTTCTATTTAAGTCAAGATGACTAAGATTTACCATGATGTTTTCTCTGGAAGTTGTGTATCTTTGGCTCTAAAATTTAGGTTTATGATCCATTTCAATTAATTACTGCTTAGAGTGTGAGAAAAGGGTCAAGGTTCATTTTTTTCCCCTCTTTTTTCTTTACTAGAACTCAAAAGATCTTTACTGAATTAATGTGTAAGCCAACATACTATGTTCTATAGAGAAAGCAAAGATAACAAAGTTAATATCATGTCTTTAAGAAATTACACTTTAGTAACACAGAAGAAATCAGTATTTTAGATTATACATTGTATAGTTGTTTCTTAACATGATATAAACTACATACCGATGCATGGTCTCATAATTTTTAATTCCCATGACTTCTTATCCATTCCTGGTAGAAATTACCTTATGTTTTAACATTGACAATTGAGTAATTTTTTAACCTAGATATTTAAAATAATATTAACTTTGAAGACATTCAGATGACCAAGAGACACATGAAAAGATGCCTAACATTGCTAATTATTAGAGAAATGCCATCAAAACTACAGAGAAGTACCATCTCATACCCATCAGAATGGCAGTCAATAAAAAGTCTACAAACAATAAATGTTAGGGAGGGTGTGGAGAAAAGGGAACCCTCCTATACTGTTGGTGAGAATGTAAATTGGTGGAGCCACTGTGGAGAACAGTATGAAGGTGTCTCAAAACTAAAAATAGAGTTTCTATATGATCCTTTAATCCCAATCCTGGGCATATACCCAGATAAAACCATAATTCAAAAATATACATGGGGAGTTCCCATCTTGGCACATCAGAAATGAATCTGACTAGGAACCATGGGGTTATGGATTCAATGCCTGGCTTTGCTCAGTGGGTTGGAGATCTGGCATTGCCATGAGCTGTGGTATAGGTCACAGATGTGGCTCAGATCTGGTATTCCTGTGGCTGTGGCATAGGCCGGCAGCTGTAGCTCTGATTCAACCCCTAGCCTGGGAACTTCCATATGCTGTGGGTGTGGCCATAAAAAAGCAAAAAAAAAAAAAAAGTGATACATGCACCCCTATGTTCATAGCAGCGCTATTCACAATAGCCAAGACATGGAAAAAAACTAAATGTCCATTGATAGGTGAATGGATTAAGAAGATGTGGTAGGTATATACAATGAAATACTACTCAGCTATAAAAAACAATGAAATAATGTCATTTGCAGCAACTTGGATGGACCTAGAGATTATCATTGTAAGTGAAGTAAATCAGAAAGAGAAAAACAAATACCATATGATATCACTTATATATGGAATCTAAAATACAATACAAATCAACATTATCACTAAAAAATAAAACCAGACTCACACATACAGAGAACACCTGTGGCTTCCCAGGTGGAGAGTGTGTAGGGGAGAGGTGAAGTGGGGATTAGCAGATGCAAACTAGTGTATGTAGCATGGGAAAACAACAATGACCTACTGTTGTAATACAGGGGACTATATTCAATATTCTGTGATAAACCACAATGGAAAGGAATATAAAAGAGTATACGTGTGTGTGTGTGTGTGTGTGTGTGTGTGCGTGTGTGTGTGTAACTGAATCACTTTACTTCAATAAGAAATGCAATAATTTTTAAAAGATTTAAATAATATTAACTTTGAAATAGCAATATGTCTTTATCTTAAAATTTAATTGTAACTTCTCTTTAGAGGTTTATTCTGAGTCCAACCAACAGCAGTCATTGGCCATTTCCAGTCTGTTATTTCATATCATCTCCTCCATTCCCCATTTCATTGCCAGAAGAGCGATGTTGACTCAGGCAACAATTGGTGATTTTGGGAACTGGCATATTTCTTCACTACTGGAATTGCTGTTTCTGCCTTTGAATTTTCTGTTACTCTTGTTTATGTAGCTGCTGTAAATTTTTGTTTATTCTATTGGTTTGCCCAGTAGTCACTGAGTTTACTTCAAAGGACTATTTCTGAAACCTCAATTTCATTTTCATTGAGTAGATTTTGTACTCAAAGGTAGATGTATTTTTAGTTTCTCTATTCCTTTATTTTCAATCTCTACTTGTCAGTATCTGGGCTAGGTTTTCAGAATGGCTTCTTTATTTCTTTTTCAAATTTTAACCAGAAGCATGTGGCTTCTTGTTCTTTCTATGTTAAACTATTCCCTGGAATTGCTCTTAAATCTTCTCTTCTTAAATCTTAGGACAACCCACAGAGACTACAATAACAGTACTTTTCCAGTTTCAAAATGAACACCATTTCAAATTCTTCTCCTGCGAATAGGATTATGGACTCAATTCTCAACTCAGTACAATTGGCGTATACTGAGTGACAACTTTGTAGCTGCTGAAAGTTACGGTGAATAAGATGGCATCTTCACATTCAAAATACAAATTTTCTTTTTGTGTACACTTAAGGTTCATTTAAAAAAATGAATTTTCTAATTTTAAAATAACCTTGAATTTTGGGATAAATCTCACTTCCTCACAAACTATTACAGTTTTTATATATTTTAGATTACATTTGTTCCATTCTGATGAAAATTTGTATAACTATATTCATGAGACTGTGTTTTTTCTCTTCTGCTAATGACTGTCTGATTGTGCTACAGGGTAATGCATGTTCACAAGAATGAGTTGAGAAGCATTTTTTCATTTTCTATTTTCTGGAAGAATTTACATAGTTTGGGTACTATTTTCTTTTTAAATTTTTGGTTCAATTTGCCATTGTAGCCATCTGCTCCTGTTTTAATTCCTTTAATTCTTATTGTTGTTTTTTGTTTGTGTGTGTTTTGCTGTTTTTTGAAGGGGACAATATATAATAATGAATTTGATAGCTGAACAAGACAGCACTGTTTGTTGGCACTTGGCCTCACAAATGCTAACTCTCTTAGCCTTTTCAAATAATGAACTGTACTGCTCAACCTAAGAAGACTTCCAGTCTTTGTTCAGGTTCCCTCTCACACTGCACCCCAGAAACCATAGCTACACTAGAAACTTGGCCATAGTAAAGCTCCCATTGTTCATTCCCTTCTTTCAGGAATCACTGTCTTCTGTTGTCCAAATTTCAATGCCTACAAATACTTGTTTCATATATTTTTTCTATTTTGTAAAGCCATTTAATGCGTGGGAATATATCCAGTTCCTGTGAGTCATAACCAGCGGCAGAAGCACCATAGAATTTTTATTCTATGCTCCATGTCTTCAAACAATTTTATTCTTTGAAATATTGTAACTGATCCATTCATCTTAAAATCCAATAACTCAAATTTTACATTAGTTAGATTTATTTCCCTACATCCTATAGAACACATTCATTTCTCTATTTTCTATTTTTGACTTTTATGCTTCCATTTGGATATTTTCTACTAACCTAATTTTCTTTTAAATTCTCTATAACCTGCTATTAAACTCATCATATTTATCAATTTTAGTTCTTACATTTTATTTATATAATATCCACTTGACATGCAGTTTCAAGTTCTCAGCTTAAATAATTCCTAACATTAAATTTCTTTAATATATCATTATAATTATGTTAATTTTGCCTCTAAAAATACCATAATCTGAATTGCCTATGAATTTGTTCTCTTGTTTCTTTTTTTCTTGGTAAAGTTTTATTTTCTTATATGCCTGCACATTTATTTTTGAGCTTTGCATGCTATATGTGGAAAATTATAATAAAACCTAGAGTCAATTGTGTCTTACTGCTCACAAAAGCATTTAATTTTGATTCTGACAGGAAGTTAGGCTATGAGTAAATAATATTTACAAATATATGAGATCAAGCTCATTGAAAGATTCATTTCAGACCTTATGAAGTCTTTCCCCATTAACCCAAGTGTAGAGACTTCAAGAATTATAGAAATTCTAATATGTATATATATGTATGTATATCTACATATATGTACCTATCTAGAGAAATTCTGATTTCTACTTATTATTAGAATAAGGATTGGTCTATTAAGATTATCCTAATAGGTAAAATGGGAACTATAATACCATTTTGAAATTTTTGTTATAGTTTCATTTTTAGTTTATACAAATGATATATGTAATTCAAAATATAATGCCTTAGTATATAGCAACTAAATGTTATCCAAGCTGAATGTATACACTACTATAGAAACTATAGAAAATAACCAAGGATATTTAATTTGAAAAGAAGGACAAATGTAATTTCAAATATTTTAATGCGTATCATGTGAAAGTAACCAGATTTTTGTAGCTCAAAATAAAATCATGTATTGGACTTCCCTGATAGTCTAGTGGTTAAGGATCTGGTGTTGTCACTGTTGTGGCTCAGGTTACTGCTGTGGTGCAGGTTCAATCCCTGGCCCAGAACTTCTACATGTTATAGTCATGGCCAATAAATAAATAATTTATAATCCATGTATGAAAAGTTACATGAAGATACACTTATAATCAAAAATAAGGCTTAACTTTCTAAAAAGGTCAGTAACTAAAATTTTCCAGTCTTGTCATAGACAGTCAGTTAGTTTCACCAGATACTAAACAACTATCTATAAAGCTCATGGGAGAAGTTCCTGCTATGATTAGAAGTTGGATATGAAGTTAGAGGTCATTTAGGGAACAAAGGATCTTCTAATTGTGAGTTTCATAGATCTAGTCTCTTTTAAACTTTAAATAAAAGATATATTACAGCTTTTCTTTGATATCTGACAAGCATCTGTAGAGATTCTGATGGTGTGATGGTTACTCCATAGTTTACTAAAAAGACCTGCCAATGTCTACTACTATAGAGAATTTAAAATTCCCTCTCTCAGTTAAATTTTCTCTATGATCCTTTGTTCTTCCTTCTTCTATATGCCTTAACTCTATCTTCCCCATTCTCTATCCTAAGATATATGTTATAAATAACTGTAATCCCAGCATGGTTTGTAGGTTCAGTATACAGAAATAACATTTTATAGTCTGTGTGAGTTATCAAGGAGTTCTTGAAAAAATGGATAACTGAAGGAAAAAAACAAGGGCAAAGCTTTTGACTTTTTCTATCATATCACAGTCTACCAGAATTCTCAAAGTATGCTAAATTTCTTCTCTGATATAGGCTTTTAAAGTGAATATATCTAATATTTTCTTAACAAGTGGGGTCTAGAAAAATCTTCAATATCTTTGCCATCCTTCACATAATTGATATGTTGTGATTTGTGCTTGAATTCTTAAATTTTCCTTTTAAATTTTCTTATTCTTTATTTTTAGTAAAAATTGGTTGGAAATTTGTATACTTTTTATTGCCTGCTTGAAATAACTCTCAAACTTTTATTTTTCAAACAAGTGTGGCTTTTGTTTCTAATTCCCTTTTTTTGTGTGTGTTGAAACAAACTAAATTATTTCTTCTCTTAGCATGGCTTAATCTTTATAATAAACACTCCTTGATATGTAGTCTTTATCATTGTTCTTTTGATAATCCTCACTTTCAGTTTTAATAAAATTTCTCTTGGCAGTAATGAATTATTTATTCAAAGAGGCAGTGTCAGTTTATATTTAATACTTAACTGTGGACAGATAATTTAGTTGTTAAAACATTAAAATCTCTATCATTCTGTTCTCTTCCCAGAGTAAAATATTTCTAATCCTAGTAATTTCTGATATGACTCATAATGAATGTGTTTTGTTTTATAAAAAAATTATTTTATGAAATAATTCTTCCCATGCCTGGCATATAGTTGATAAATGGTAGTCACTTGATATTACCATGCAAATAATAGCAGATAAATGTCACTTGGACTGTTGAATGCTGGGCTATTTCTCGAATATTGACTGTATACACTAGGCCAGGCATTTTAAAGCTTTCAGAGAAGATTTATTATTAGATTTACTAAGGCTAGATGTTGTGTTCATACCAGGCGAATTCCATGTGAAGTAAATTTTGAGGGGAAACCTCCCTTCTTTACTCTTGCTGTACCTCTCAACTATTGTGGTGCTAGACATTTTGCTCTTCTTGATGCTTGGTTATTTAAAACTCTCCAAATAGTGAAGTTTCCCTCTACAGCATGAAACTATTCCAGTGCATTTGCAGACTGTTATCAAGGAATAAAATGTCTTATGTAATGACTCAAGCGTTTCTCTTTCCCTTTCTTTTCTGAAAATTTTCTTTCATGGTGTTGTACCAGCCTTTACAGTTCAGCCTAACTTTTAGTGAAATTATGTGGAATTTTGCTGACAGTATCATCACAAGGATGTCAGGATTCTCCCTGTGCTTCATTGTCTATCATATAACAGATTTCAGGATCACACAAATCCTTTTTCACAGAACTTCCTGTGAGTGTTATTAATACATTCGCCTCTAGGATTATAAATAATTGTCTCCATATAAATTTCCATCTTTTTTCTTTCTTACATTGTGCTTCATTACTCTTATTATGGAATAATAGATTCTAAATTATAAATAATAACAAACGCAAAACCACAAATTGCTCACAAGTGTGTGAAGTTCAATGTCCATTCAATAGTAGACTATAACTTAAATTACAATTTCTGAACCAGGACGCTTTTTTTTTTTTTTTTTACTATTACAGTTATGATATTTTCATATCTAGTAGACATGGTGTCATCACAAAGACTGATTATGTGGCCTTTCACCACACCATTGCTTTAAATCCCATGAGGAAAATAATATAAAAAAGACAGCCTTTGTGAAAGTGAAGGCCACTCACAATATGACAGATAGGTAGCTTGTGAAAACAGACTGACAGAGTCAGGTGCATTTACCAAGTGTAAACTGCCAACAAACTGTCAACTGCTGAAAGGAATTAGACTCTCATACTAAGGAGGCCTCAAATCTTAAATGTTTAAACATTCAGAAACTTCACTAAGACACCTAGTCATGCTATGTTTCCATGGATGTCCCTGCCACACCTACAATGCTGTTCAAAAGAAAAGATAAAGACATACTCAGGGCATATGGAGGTTCCCAGGCAAGGGGTCTAATCGGAGCTGTAGCCGCCGGCCTACACCACAGCCACAGCAACGCGGGATCGGAGCCTCGTCTGCAACCTACACCACAGCTCACGCTTAACACACTGAGCAACGACAGCAATCGAACCTGCAACCTCATGGTTCCTAGTTGGATTTGTTAACCACTGAGCCACGATGGGAACTCCAAGAAATACTCTTTATCTTGCATAAATATCTTCTCAATATACTTCTTAGAGAGAGAGAGAGAAAGAGAAATAGAGATTCCTTGAAAGATTGTTCATGTGTCATATAGATGTATCCACTTTCATTCTGATGATATATTCATACTAGGTAAACTTTTCCAATATTTTTGTTTTCACATTTTTATGCATTTTTGGTAATATGTTCTATTTCCTTTCCCATAGCATTAGCATAACACATCCTCTATGCATACACAAGCAGAAGATCACATCAGATTATTTCTAAACTTGTTAATTGAGGACATGTAATTGTCTCCCAGGTTATTTTCTCTTCCCTTCCTCCTTCTGTGCCACAATTACATATTTGTTATTTCAAATTAATAATATCAGGCAGAGAAAGTCAAATACTGTATGATTTAACTATAGGTGGAATCTAAAAAAGCCAAATTCATAGAAATAGAAAACAGACTGGTGGTCGCCACAGGTGAGGGGTGGGTGAAATGAGTGAAAGTAGTCAAAAGGTACAAACTTCCATGTATAAGTTTAAATAAGTTCTGTGGATGTAATGTACAACATAGTGACTATTGTTAACAATGTTGTATTTTATATGTGAGAGAGAATCAGAGAGTAAATCTTAAAAGTTCCTATTGTGGTAGTTACTTCACAATACAGAATATATTATTAAATCATCCTGTTGCACACCTTAAACTTACACAATGTTATATGGTAATTATGTCAATAAAATTGAAAAAATAATGTCTTAAGTACTCCAAATGCTTGTTATTTCATGCCTGTCTTCCTATTCCTCTTCTTTTTCTCTTTTATTCCTCTAGCATTTATTAAAAGAAGTTATGTGTCCAATACTCACTTGTGGAATGAGTAAGTCTAGGACATTCATTTGGGGGTTGAACAAACAGACTGTATTTTCTTCCTCCACAAAAAAATCAGTTGAATATATTAATTGATACAGTAGTCTTACAGTTTCCTTTTTTACCAAGTAGCAATAAAGATTACTTGTGGGCTCTTGCCAAATATCTGTTGAAGAAAAGATATTCATATGTGTAACATGGTTCTTCTGCCATTGTTGATATGATGAAAAGGAATAATATATACTCTTGCACCTGCCACTTAAATCCTGTGGCACTTATTGATTTCCTTTTCAACTGATGTTACAAGGACATTCTATTACCTAAAATACTAAAAGGGATGAGCTCCTTTTCCCTGCCACACATTTGGGTTATTCATGGAGCTCTTTTATTTCTCCTCTGTGCTTTCTTTTAAAAAGCATAAAGAGTTATGTTGCACTATTGTTCAGTACTTGAATTTGCTAAAATATTTCGAACTCCATCAGCAATACAACTATTCAAAAGGAATTATACTATAAAGAGACAATTAAATAAGACGCTAAATTTCTAATCACAGAACTAGTTTGACCAAGCATATGCAAAATTTTTAACATTTTGTTGTAAAGTTTCTTTTTACTGTTTACTGGGATTCTTAATTTATGTATTTTTTTCATGACTGAATCCTTCCCTCTGATTTACAATAAAAAGACTGTGGTTCTTATCCCTCTTATTCAATCAACATAGCATGACTATAATAATATAGTTTCATCTTGAATGGTTTCTTTCTTCCACTGTCAACCAAAATACCTGGAAGCCCACATTTCCTTCCTTCAGAGAATCTATGACAACTTACACACTCATTTGTATGCTTATATTTCATTGTCTATAAGCTTTTAGAAAATAAATAATGTCTCTTTATTCTATTATATACATGTATCTCATATGTACACCTCAAAAGTTGCTCAAAAAATATTTGCTTATTGAAAGAATGGATGGTTAGATATACATTATTTTAAATTGTTTTTGGTGTAGTTACATTGTTAGTTGGCATCAAAGGAATTATTAGGAAGGCTTGGCTCATGTATCTGTAAGTCACCCAGGTAATAAATTATGAACTTTGTTCATAAGGAAATTATAAAATGAATCTTTTGTACAATTTCTGGAACCAAATAATAAGCACTCAATAAATATTTTTGTTTTAAACACAAATCTGAGATTTTTTTTTCCTTTTTTGGCCATTCCTATGGCATATGAAATTTCCCAGGCTAGGGATGAAATCTGAGCCAGAGCTGCGACCTACATGCCACAGTTGCAGCAACACTGGATCCTTAACCAACTGGCCCTGGGCTGGGGATTCAACCAGCACCTGCACAGACACAAGCTGGATCATTAGCCCACTGCATCACAGCAGGAATTCCCAAATCTGATCTATTCATCAGGAAATACTCTTACAAATTTCTGAAGTCTTTAGGTTTTTGTTTGTTTGTTTGTTTGTTTGTTTGTTTTTTCACTCTCTAGTTTCCTTTCTCTTATTTACATCATCATTAAGTTCTAATGAGCAAATCTCTCAGGCTCCCATCTTGGCCACAGTAACTTCTTCCTCTATTACCTTTCCACTATAATTTGGCTTTTGTTAAGAATGTAACAGAAAGAGGGAAGGGGTTAAGAGACAAGAGTAGAAACATAAACCCTAAAAGTGAGGCTGTATAAATAAAGGAAAAATTGGGGAAAAAAGAAAAAAGTATCTTGCTATAAAGAGTAAAATCCCTATTACAAATTTTTTTCTTCTTCTTTTTTTTTTTTTTTTTGATTTTTAGTGCCACACCCACGGCTTACATATGTTCCCAGGCTAGGAGTTGAATTGGAGCTACAGCTGCTGGCCTACACCACAGCCACAGCAATGCAGGATCTGAGACACATCTGCCACCTACACCATAACTAATGGCAATGCAGGATCCTTAACCCACTGAGCAAGGCCAGGGATCAAACCCCCATGTTCATGGATGCTAGTCAGATTTGTTTCTGCTGCGCCACAACAGGAACTCCCCCCATTACTCCTTAAGAACAGAGGATTTATATTTGATGATTTTATTTTGTTTTTGACTTACATTTGATACTTTATGTCTAAAAACAAAAGTTTTTAGAAAAAGAATATATCATAATGCACTGAAAAGAACCAGAGATCCCTGATATTTCTGTAGAATTCAAGAAGGAGGGGTAATGGAAATGAGCTAACACAGAGAACCAGATTGTTAAATTAGGTTTTCACAATCAATGATCCCACATAGTATCAGGTTTATTAAATAATGTCTAGTATGTACAGAGCTTTAACTGAAAAGCAGATTAAGATAGGTCATCTTCCTTCCTTCCTTACTCCAGAAGAAGGTATGGACACCTTCTCGTTTCGCCTACTCATCCATTCCACCATAACCCCTGCCTACACAGCTATTCAAGAAAGAATGGAGGCTTGTCAAAGCAGACATATGAGAGAAGTACATAATTAACTTCACTCTGCAAAGATAAATAGCAGATTTAAATAAACAGCAAACAATCAAGCAAAAGATGTATGTGTAATATATGCTTAATTCAAGTCACAGTACTTGATTTCCAATTAAGAAAAATAGCTATCAAAAGTTTAGAGAGGAGTCCTCTCATGGCTCAGCTGAAACTAATCTGACTAGCATCCACGAAGACTTGGGTTCCATCCCTGGACTTGCTCAGTGGGTGAAGGATCTGGCGTTGCTGTGAGCTATGGTGTACGTTGCAGATGGGGCTTGGATCCTGCACTGCTGAGGCTGTAGTTAGGCCAGCAGCTCCAGCTCCAGTTGGACCCCTCGCCTGGGACCTCCATATGCCCCAAAGTGAGGCCCTAAAAAGACCAAAAAACAAGAAAAAAAAAGCTGAGGGAGACAAAGGATCCCTCATGTTAATCTGAGGACAACATATCTAAATTGAAGCTTGTGTACTTCAGCTCATTTCCTCTCATTCTTTGCCCTCCAAGCAAGAGGTGTATTGAATAATTAAAACCCAGTCTTCTTACTAAGTTCTAATGGAAAAATTGCAAAATGAGTGCAAAAGAGAGTGCATAAAGAATTATAAAGCTAATTAAAAGAATGGACTACCATTCAAGGAGGAATAACCAACAGAAAGAAAACACAACTGTCTTGCCTGGTTATTATCAAGAAGAAGAGAAAAAGATGGAGAATGAGAATTTTAATAAAAAATACTAATGATTAATATACTTCAGAATTTCTCAAAAATTCCCGAGAGATAATACTTTAGATATGAAGCTCTTCACATACGCAAAATTGAAGATTATCAATTATAGAATGAGGAGATTTTAAAGAGTAGTTTTGTCAATATCTAGCACTAAAATGAAAAGGTTTCCTTAAAATATTTATAAAACTATATCAACTTGGGGAAATCTACTAATAGAATACATCAAATTAACAGGTCAAAGTAAATAACACCTGATCATAGGTTTGGCATTCATAGAACACTAGATAAAAAGTCAAATATCTATATCTTATAAATATTTTAATAACATACATTTAAATGTATATTTTATCTCTCTAAGAAAAGGATATTAGGAAGTAGAATATAATATCCTTACAACTAGTGGAAACTTTGACTGTATATTTGGAAACCTTAACATAAGTAGCTAGGAATTATAAGGAAACGTAAAAAAAAAATTAGTGCAGCGTCTGGTTGTAAGAGTTATATAAAAAATATTTTTTAATGACTGATGGTGGTAAGTTTATTGCTATAATTCAAAAAAGATCACATTAATTTTTCAGACAAGCAAAAACTAGTGAAATACTTTAGTGAAATACTTAAGAGGAAATGTAGAAAAACTATAACATATAAAGAGAGTATTAAATACAACTGTGGTACATAAGTAAAAAATAAATAAGGGATGATATAACATTTTTCTCAGATTATATAACACAATAGTATATATTGTTTTACATCTATAAATTTAATGCAACTTGAAAGAAAATAATTATTTTGGGGCATTGGGAAATTATTTAATCATCTGTCTGAAAAATACAAGCCAGGAATAGTCAGCAAAATCTTAAAATAAAGAGTAAGGAGGGTGTAGTTTAGCTGATCTTAATATATGTTATAAAATTAGAATATATATATATTGCTTACTGGTATAATATAAGGCAAAAAAAAAAAAAAGAAAAATGAAAAGAAGTTAAAAAGAGTGAGAAGAATGAGAATCCAGAAATCAAGACTTGGGAAAATTGGAAGATGATTGAGATTAAAAAATTAAAGTTAGATACCTAACTTTGTCTTCACATACACATATACAAACACACATCGTAGAGAAAATGGAGTCCATGTGTATCAAATACATAAATGAAAAAATGAATTATAAACTATTAGAATAAATCATGATTAAATATATTTCTGAGATTAGAACAGAAAATAATTCAAAAAATAACATAAAAATTTGAAATCCTTGAGAAAAGATAGATAAATTGAATATAATCAAATTAAAATTTATTTTAAGGCCTACAAGTAAAAGCATTTTTTAAAAAAGGAATTATTTGACATAAATATGAAATACATGGTTATGTACTAAGAATACTTTTGGGTTTAGAAACAAGTAATATTTATTATTTACTGTCTTCTTTAAATATAATATTAATATGATAAAGAATTTACTATTATTTTTCTCACTTTGTAAATGAGGATGCTGAAATTTTAAATAGTGAAATTAATTTACCAAAGGTATACAGTAAGTAAAATATCAAAGATACACCAACACCTAGAAAATACAGTAAATTAGTAGAAAAATAGTGTAAACGACATTTACAAAGGAATACTTATAGATATTAAAAACAAAAAAACTTATGTATACCTAGAATGATATAGTATAATAAGGCAGTCTTTTGCCCCCCTAACAGACTGGAAAAATGAAGGGTATCAAATGCCAGTTTATCTTTGGAAGCAGACTCTCTAATTTATTCTTAGACACATTTTATCTAACAGTACCTAAATGTGTATGTTAGATAAACATTTTGGAAATGTAAATCACTACAAACATTTAAAAGTACAGAATGTCAATATGTATCATATTTCAAAAGAAGCTTAAGGTTACTACACAATAATTTCTTTTCTAGAAATTTTTCTTTATGAAATATACACTCAAATACACACAGATGTAGGTATAAAAATATCTCATTTTTTAGATAACTATAACAAATAACTCTAATAATAGAGAACCAGAAGTAGCCTACATGTCCTTTAAGAGATAATTAGAAGCATTTTCATGGTATATTGATACAATGGACATTTACGAAGCTTTCCAAAAGAATATTTATAAATTATTGTAAATCCACATATGCTGACATATAAATGTATCTAACGCTGTTAAGTGAGAAAAGAGTCAAACTGAGATATTCATAGTAAGATCCCTTTCTAAAAAGCAAGACAGTTATATCATTTCTAGGATTCAATAGAGTATCCCACACCATCCTGCTCCAATTTAATGAAATAAGGATGTATTTAAAATTCGTTTCCAAAGATATTTGCCCTGGTCTTTCAGTGAAGTTGTGAATTATTTGTCTTTTACTTGCACACACACAGATTTAGCCATTATAATACTGCATTTACATTGATACATGGCCACACCCACAGCTTGTGAAAGCTCCTGGGCCAGGGATCAAACTCCCACCTCCCACACCTCAGCAGCTATCTGAGCTGCTGCAGAGACACTGCCTGATCATTAACCCACCTTGCCACATTGAAGAGTCCAAGTTATACTTTAACTTGACACCAGATCCCTGTTGCCACCCACTTAAAAGTTTTAAAAATGTTTTTACTATATCCACTATGAGCATTAACATGAAATTACCTACCTAAAACACATCAGATAATAAAATTTAAGTCAACAGAAATTACATATATCTGGTAATGGTAACAGGATTCTCAACATTCAGAAATGTTGGGATGACTATAATTTAAAATACTTATCAAAAGTTTCTGACTTCCTGTTATGATGGAGTAACTGAATATGGACTAGTTCTCCAGTTGTAGTTAACCATAATCCTGAGCAAAATGTATGAGGCAAAAATTTTTTCCAACATTGGACAAGAGGTTTTAGAATAGTGTAACTCCTGAGAGGAAAGAAATTTAGAGTGACCTCTGTAATTGATTTTATTCTCTATTGGGGATGATTTTCTAGCTATGGTGCAGAGTTGGAATCAGAGCAGAGCTCACCATTTCTACTGAGCTAGGTGGAAGAGTTCAGAATTTGAAGCAGCTGAAAGGGCTAAACAAAGCAGCTAAGAAAAGTGCATGGGGAGGTGACAGAGTCTGTGTTATGGTTCCCTGTAATTCCCTGGATTATGGCTGGGCTGCACACATGCAGGATGAGATTACACAAAGCTTTCCAAAAAGTAGATGATACAGTTGAAAACAGAACAAGAATATGAGGTATCAAGCAGTAGACGGTGACATTAGTGGTTCAGCCTAGTTAAAAGTGGAGATATTTACATAGCCCTGAATTAATGCTGCAAACATTTATCTGAGACACCAGAAAAAACAAGCCTTAGAAGTAACAACTATATTGTAGAATAAGGTTCATTCTGAATCTGCCCATATGAAGCCTAAAATCAAACCTGAAGTAACAAAGAGGAACAAAGATTTGAATGACTAGTACCTTCAAATTAGAAAGTCTTAAAAAAATTCTTTCGGTTTTCCAGAAATAGACTTAATAAAGCAAAAGATCCAGTCTAGACATGTAATAAGGGATCAACTGGTAAAATAAAGACTGGCTAAAACAAAAATCTTTACAGGAAGATAAGAGAAATAAGAGTCTCTGCAATGGATTCTCAGCAGGGTTAGTGCACAACAAAACTAAGTAGTACAAACAGAAAAATGTGACCTATACTCAAGAAAATATAATCAGTAGTAATCAATTTAGGGTGGATTTAAAAGGCAATTTTTTTTCATTCGTCTTTTTAAGGCTGCACCCACTGCATATGGAGGTTCCCAGGATAGGGGTCAAATTGGAGCTGTAGCTACCACCGCAATGCTGGATCTGAGACACCTCTGGTGACCTACACCACAGCTCATGGCAATGCCATATCCTAACCCACTGAGCAAGGTCAGGGATCGAACTCGCATCCTTTCCTTATGGATACTAGTCGGGTTAGTTAACCACTGAGCCACGATGGAACTCCTTAAAAGACAAAATTCTAAAGAAAGTATAATAAATATATTCAAGGAAAGTATGCTCAAAGAATTATAGAAAATATTGTTGTAAATATTCATGAATTTAAGTTAGGCAATAGTTTCTTAAATATACTTTAAAAGTACAAGTGACAAAAGTAAATCAACTCTACTTTAATAAAAAATTAAAATTATTAAAAAATAAAAATACTTTTGTTATTAAAAAAAATAAAAGTACAACTGAAAAAAATTGAAATAATTAGACTTGCTCAAAATTAAAACAGTATTGTGAACAATACTATCAAATAAGTGAAAATAACAAACTGCATAATGGGAGAAATATTTGCAAATGATATATCTTATCCTTCCTTACATCCTAATATATAAATAATTCTTACAATTCAAATATAAGACAACAAATAACTCAACTAAAATATAAACAGAATATGAATGAACTTTTCTCTATAAAAGAAATAAAGGCCAATAAGCACATTAATGGATTATCAATATCATTAATCATTAGGAAAATGCAAAAAATGCAAATCAAAATCACAAGAAGATAGGACTTCACTTCTACTAGGATAACTATTATCAAAAAGAAAAAAAAGAAGGAGTTCCTGTTGTGGCTCAGTGGTTAACGAATTCGACTAGGAACCATGAGGTTGCGGGTTCGATCCCCGGCCTTGCTCAGTGAGTTTAGGATCCATTGTTGCTGTGAGCTGTGGTGTAGGTCGCAGACACGGATTGGATCCCGCGTTGCTGTGGCTGTGGCACAGGCCGGCAGCTACAGCTCCTGTTAGACCCCTAGCCTGGGAACCTCCATGTGCCACAGGTGCAGCCCTAGATAATGCAAAAAGACAAAAAAAAAAAAAAAAAAGAGAAACAATTAGCAGGTGCTGGTGAGAATGTAGAGAAATTAAAACCTTTACAAATTGCAGGTTGGGATGTAAAATAAGCAGTCACTTTGGATAGTAGGTAATTTCTAAAATGTTAAACATGGAATTACCATATGACCCACTGTGGTATGCAGGATAATGACCCCTCCTGAAAGGTATACATATCCTAATCTCCAGAATCTGTGAATATGTTATCTTACATGGCAAAAGCGACTTTGCAGATGTGATGAAGTTAAGGAACCTGAGGTTATTCTGAACTAGATAGTTGGGGTCACTGTAATCATAAGGACCTTTAAAAGTGAGCAGGGAAGCAGAAGACTCAGACTGATTTTTAAACATAATACTTTGATGGCTCTGAAGATGAAAAAAAAGGGCATGGGAGCTAAGGAATATAGATGGCCTCCAAAATCCTATAAAAACAAGAATGACAGTCTCTAGAAGGATGATAGCCCTGTTGACATCTTGAATTTTCCCCAGTGAAACCCATGACCTCTAGAATTTAATTTCTTAAATTTAAGATAATAAATTTACATTGATTTAAGGCAAGATATCTATGGTAATTTGTTACAGCAGCAATTACACTCCCAGGTATACACGTGAGAAGAATAAAAAAACATAGATACAGGAAAACTTACCAAAAATGTGTTTGGAAGTATTATTCGTAATTACCAAAAAGCAGAAAAAACCTGAAACTGCATTAACCAATAAATGGATAAATAAAATGTGAAATATGCATACAATGAAATATTATTTGGCACAAAAAAGAATAAAGTACTGATACTTGCTGTAATATGGATGAAACAAAATTATTAAACTGAGTGAAGGAAGTCAGTCACATAAGACCATATGTTGTATATTTCCATTTATATTAAGTATCCAGAAAAGGCAAATCCTTAGAAAAAGTAGATTAATAGTTGCTTATGGGGTGGTATTGGGAAATTAGGAGTGATTGATAGTGGATATGGGATTTCTTTTACAAAATTTGGTATGCTCTAAACTTGAATCATGGTGACGGTTGAACAACTCTAAATTTACCATAAATTGAATAATTTGAATGAATTGAATTATTATTCAATAATTTGAATAATTTATATTCATGAACTGTATGGCATATGAATTTTCTCTTGTTAAAGATGTCAAGTAAATTTTAATAATATTTTAAAAGTTAAAATACAGTCCTAATATGTAATCATATAGAGAAACTTAGCAGTGGGAAGACAATTATTAGATGGAAATTCTAAAATCTAAACAAGAAAATGAATGAAACATTGTCTGAATAGGTTTACAAACAGTTATAAAATGGGATATTAAAGTATGTGAGGCCAAATAAGTATTATCTTTCTAATTATGAGGAAGAATATAAACATTTATTATTTACTGTTTGCTAGTTTAAACGCCTTTTATAGCTTACCCGATTTATCATCATAAACTTTATGAATTAAACATAATACCCTTATTTTGACGCTAATATTGAAATATTAAAAGATTTCCTGACACATTTAGTAAATAGAAAGAAATTAAAATAAAAATCTACTTGACTACAAAATCATTACACCACTTTGCCCCAAGAGCAAAATTGCATCTTCCATTCAAAAATCATAACTTAAAATCATATAATTACCATATATCAAACTGGAGAAAATTAAGTAGACTTAAACTTACCACATCTACTTAGAGAATTTGGTGTCTTCTGAGTAATACCTATGTTTAAAGTACTTTCTAATCACTCTAGCTTCTAAAATTTCAGTACAGTTTGGATACAAATTATTTCTTTTCACTGGCCACACAAATTATGAACACTAGAAAATTCAACTAAACTTCTAAACAATATTTAAACTCTTAAGCATCATTTTCTAACATAAACTCCCTCTTACACTGAGAAACAGTAAAAACACCAGCAGTAGCAATAACAATAGTCTTTTATCAGGTTTTGTATTCATGTTTGGAGCTATAACATTGACATACTAAATACATGATTCCTCTTTAGAAGAAAGAAACATAACTTAAACCCAAAATGCTGGGAGAAATCTTTTGAATATTCAGAAGATAGAAAGCAAAAATGACCATGAGGATATCACAGTGTTATATTCACATCCCTTATGCCATATATGTCATATGTCTCTCCTTGGAACAAACCTTCCTGTACAGTGGGGAGAGGCAGCCTGAGCCTTTGTTCTATCTGCTTTTGCCCTCTTCTCCATTTTCAAGCCGCAATGCCTTCACATTCCTAAGTCCTTACATTGTCTGAGGAGTTTTAGAAAGCAATCTTATCATGAGATTTGATTTTAATAAAATTATGAGTTTTTTCTGTAACCTGGTCATGTCAAAAACCCACTTTTCCCTCAAACATTGGACATTGACTTGATTTCAGTGCATCAATATTCTTTTGGGAGACACGTGCACTGAACTTTAAAGATTTACTTAGACATAAAGAATGACACTAATGAAGTCCTAAACCCTTTCCTTGCAATGATTTAAAATTTTTATCTCTTAGATAAATGAAGGATGAAGTTCACTTCCAGTACAATGTGATTATTCCTCTCACTTTAATGGGTAATCTACCCACCACTCCAGTTTCTCTCGGAGAAGATTTGAAAAATGAAAGTTAATTAGAAAAACCCCCACATAAACATAACTTTAAAAATGCATATAGAATGTACTTTAAAAAGGAAATCATATAAATTTTTCATTAAGTTGACAACTATCTGTAATAGTCATTATCATACACCTATGGAATGACTGTGATGTATTAGCATGTTTTGGACCCTGCAGTTTAGAGCTATGCTCAATTCCATCTGATTATATTAATAGAATTTGTTCCAGAATGATAGAATTGCATTGTTTCCTTGGTCCCAACTCCTCCACAACAAAGCATCGAAGTGATGAGCCATTACAAATTTATTAATGCAAAAGTACATTTTCAGAGGGAGAGAGTGTGAGAATGTGTGGATGCCCTGAGAGTTTAAAAAAAAAAAAAGGAGAGACAGCCTGGTCGCTTTACATTTGTTTTTGATATCCACACGCTGCAGACCTGTGTGGAGCCCTAATTCTTCCCACCCTGGGCCCACTCTGCATGTATAAGGGCTGAGTGTTGATTGGTCTTTGCACGGGGGCGTGTTTTGATCCTCTACTTGGTTTCAGGCAGGATGCCTCATCTGCATGGGGAACAGGTGATACAGAGTCAGGGTGAGGAGTCCACATACCTTCCCACTGGGGAGTAGGAGGGAACAGGCCAGGTTGCTCAAGGTGGGAGAGGGGGCATTACATTGAGACATGGCCAGAGGCTTTCAGGGTTTAATCTCCTTGAAGGGCATTTGAAGCCTATAAAAATCTTATCTCCCTACCTCTAAATATTTTAAATCCATCTGTTTATCTTCCTTCCAATAAACAATGAAAACTAGAAACAAGAAGTCTGATTAAAACAGAGGGGAGATACAAAAATGTGTGCCTACTTTAACATTTTTGGGTATAGGTTCTCCATGTCTTTAGGAAACAATGGAGTTTAGGTGAACTATAACTGAATGAATAGAAGTGGAGTCAATAGTAAATTGTGGTTGTTTATCAGTTTTAAATCTATTAAGGCTGTTGCAGAATAAAATTGAAATTAAATGTGTGTCTTGCACTATTTTTGGCATCCAGGGCCCATGGTAGGTCCAGCAGAGCCAATCTTGTGCTTGCTTACCCTGTATTGTTCATTTCAAAGCTTTGATAATCACATTCTCATGTTTTATGGACACATCCTTCTGTCTGTGGATCAGACATAAACATGCAGCTGCTATGCACAGCTCAGGCTGCTGCACTGCCTCAGCAAATCATGAGCCTTCAAATTAGGCATTCTGGAGCATAAGCAGAAATAAGAGAGGAAATTTGTTTTTCAGACATAAACTTCCAAACAGCCTCTTTTAATGGCTACATTTTGTTCTTTGATTCTATGAACATAAAAACAACGGAAAGAAAGAAAAAAAGATGTTGGTCACTATTTGGACAAAAACGAAGTTTTTAAACGGACATTATTTTTGGAGATATGGAGCCAGTTTCTTGGGAGAAGAATATCATCAAGGCTGGGTCCGCCTCATTTCCCATTAAAAGTATCCTTCTCACTTTACCAAATTCCCACAGTTTCACCCTAAAGTCTTCCTTTTTAACAGCCACGACCTTGTAGCGGACTCTCCTGCTTTCCGCAGTTAGGCAGGCTTTCTGCATGTCAGGATAATTCATTTTTCTAGTCATCACTTACAGGAAGCTTTCTTTATGTCAAGCTCTACTAAGTATTGAGGAGACTTAGAATAGAAGAATTACTTGATTTCAAGAAACTCATATTCTAGTAAAGCAGGTTTTGTTCTAAGCAGAGAGATATAAGAAATGATGCTACTTTATTTAAATTCAGATAAATAAAATCAATAAAGTATAAATTGAAAAATATAAATTTACACGTACCATTCAAATTTCCAAACTTCAGCATACATATTTTTTAAAGTAGGGTTTAAGGTTTGTTTGCTTGATTTTACAAGCAACGGAAACATGGAGAAGCCATATTAAGTTACAATGATGCATCTATTGATTAGAGAAGGGAAGTGTAGTTGGCTTCACATGTAACTAGAAAGAGAAAAATAAAGTTATAAACAAAGGAACTACTTTCCTCCAGATCTCAGAGTAACATGGTCTCATCTTTTTTTCTCTCTGTTTCATTCTTAATTGTATATGCTTATTGGACTTTCTGCTTCACTTGTAGGAAAAAGGTTGTCTTAGCTTAGCAAATTTGTTTTTCTTGTTTCCAGAAAGGGTAAAAACAAAAAAGTCAACATATCTAGTCCTAACCCTTCGAGATAGATAGTCTGGTTGGGTTTTGGTTCTACACCTTGCCTAGAAGGAATGGGGTAGGGCTTGAGGGCAGAAACATGGAGTACAACTTACCAACTGGCGTGAGTTCACTGATAACTGCTCGGCACCAAGAGATTGGGGCTTTCCAGGGATATTCTAGCACAGGCTGCAGAAGAGACAGGGCTTGCTTTGATGCTGCCCTTTTCTAAAAAGCACAGCACACAAATCTAACAATTTCATGTATTTGGAATACTTTATTTCCCTCTTCCCAAGACAAATTTCCGGGGTAACCACAAGCGACAAAGATGTAAACATATAAATAAAATACAGCAGATTAGTGCTATAAGAGAGGTAGATACAAAGGGCAGCCATCAGAATAACTGTGAGAAATTGCCTTACACAGCCAAGATGTACCACGTTTAAGGCTCTATTCTTTACATTTTATTTTTGCTTTATTAAAAAAACTTGTGATATATTCTATACAGGAGGTCCCCTAATTTTTGAGATTTTCAAGAGCGCATATTGAGGTTTCAAGAAAATGCACAAATAATATGTGTATAGCTAGGTGAAGTTTTATAGTGAGCACAGCTATGAGTCAAATAGAACAAGCACCCTGGAAGCCTCCCTCATGTTTCCTCTCTGTCAGTATTCCCCAGTCATCACATAGAGGTAACTACTGTTCTCTTTGACCTCCCTGTAGTTTAGTCATGTTTGTCTTTGAACTTCATATAAATGGAATCCTACAGTATGTCCTTTTTTAAGTCTGACTTTATAACATGATGCTTGTGAGAGTCATACATATTATTTTGTGTAGCTGGAGTTTGTGAAATATTCATACTGGGTTTCATTGAATGAGTATCTAATAGTACATTTATCCATTACACCAGTGATGAACATTTGGATGGTTTCTACTTTGAAACTAGTATGATAAATGCTATTAATATTCATGTACATGTTTCTTTTAACAAATGTATATGTGCTTTTCAGTTCATTTTAGTTATTATGATAGATGCATAGCATATCTGGTAGTTGTATAATTTTTACTTCCCAGCAACTGATGATATTGAGCATATGTTGAAGTGTTTATGAGCTATTTAGTTATCACTTTGAATGGAATAACAATTTTACTTTCTTAAAAAAATTAGTCAGTGGTCTTTTCTCTTTCCTTTCTGCAGGCTTCATTAAAATTGAGAACTTCTATGACAAACCCACAGCAAATATAATACTCAATGGAGAAAAGCTGAGAGCCTTCCCACTAAAATCTGGAACAAGACAAGGGCTCTCACTCTCACCACTGTTATTCAATATAGTATTGGAAGTCCTAGCTACAGCAATCAGACACACAAAAGAAATAAAGGGCATACAAATAGGAAGAGAAGAGATGAATGTCAGTGAATGCAGATGACATGATACCATATATAGAAAACCCCAAAGACTCAACCCCAAAATTACTTGAACTGATCAACAAATTCAACTAAGTAGCAGGATATAAAGTTAACCTGCAGAAACCAATAGCATTTCTGTATACTAACAATGAAATATTAGAAAAGGAATGCAAAAATACAATACCTTTTAAAGTTGCACTCAAAAAAATAAAATACCTGGGAATAAACCTGACCAAGGAGGTGAAAGACTTATATGCCGAGAACTGTAAAACATTAATCAAGGAAATCAAACGAGATACAAAGAAATGGAAATATATTCCATGCTCATGGGCCAGAAAAATTAATGCTGTAAAAATGGCCATACTACCCAAAGCAATCTACAGATTCAATGCAATCCCTATCAAATTACCCATGACATTCTTCACAGAACTAGATCAAACAATCCAAAGAGTTATGTGGAACCACAAAAGACCCAGAATCACCAAAGCAATTCTGAGGAACAAAAATCAAGCAGGAGGCATAACTCTCCCAGACTTCAGGCAATATTACAAAGCCACAGTAATCAAGACAGTGTGGTACTGGTACCAAAAGAGACATTCAGACCAATGGAACAGAATAGAAAAACCAGAAATAAACTCAGACACCTATGGTCAATTAATCTTTGACAAAGGAGGCAAGAACATAAAATGGGAAAAAGACAGTCTTTTCAGTAAGTATTGCCGGGAAAGCTGGACAGCTGCATGCAAATCAATGAAACTAGAATACACTCTCACACCATGCACAAAAATAAACTCAAAAGTGCTTAAAGACTTAAATATAAGACAAAGCACCATTATACTCCTGGAAGAGAACACAGGCAAAACATTCTCTGACATCAGCCTTACAAATGTTTTCTCAGGTCAGTCTCCCAAAGCAACAGAAATAAAAGCAAAGATAAACCCCAATGGGACCCAATCAGGCTGACAAGCTTTTGCACAGCAAAGGAAACCAAAAAGAAAGCAAAAAAGACAAGTTACAGAATGGGAGAAAATGGTGTCAAATGATGCAACGGACAAGGGATTAATCCCTAAAATATACAAAAAACTTATACAACTCAATAGCAAAAAAGCCAACAACCCAAATGAAAATTGGGCAAAAGACCCGAATAGACTTTTCTCCAAAGGAGATACACAGATGGCCAGCAAGCACATGAAAAAATGACCAACATCGCTGATTATTAGAGAAATGCAAATCAAAACTACCACGATACACCACTTCACATCAGTCAGAATGGCCATCATTAATAAGTCCACAAACAGCAAATGCTGGAGGGGGTGTGGAGAAAAGGGAAACCTCCTGCACTGTTGGTGGGAATGTAAGCTGTTTCAAACACTATGGAAAACACTATGGAGGCACCTTAGAAAACTATACATAGAACTACCATATGACCCAGCAATCCCACTCTTCGGCATATATCCAGACAAAATTTCCTTGAAAAAGACACTTGCACACACATGTTCATTGCAGCACTATTCACAATAGCCAAGATGTGGAAACAACCCAAATGTCTATCAACAGATGATTGCATTAGGAAGATGTGGTATATATATATACTGTGGAATACTACTCAGCCATAAAAAAGAATAAAATAATGCCATTTGCAGCAACATGGATGGAACTAGAGACTCTCATACTGAGTGAAGTAAGTCAGAAAGAGAAAGACAAATACCATATGATATCACTTATATCTGGAATCTAATATACTGCACAAATGAACCTTTCTACAGAAAAGAAAATCACAGACTTAGAGAACAGACTTGTGGTTGCCAAGAGGGTGGGGGAGGGAGTGGGATGGTATGGGAGTCTGGGGTTAATAGTTGTAGACTCTTGCCTTTGGGATGGAAAAGCAAGGAGATCCTACTGCATAGCACCAGGAACTCTATCTAATCACTTGTGATGAATCTATATATTTATGCTTAACTGGGTCACCACACTGTGCAGTTGAAAAATTGACAGAAAACTGTAAACCAGCTAAAATGGCAAAATAAAAATCACTATATTAAAAAAAAGAACTTCTGTAAAGCAAAGGGCACAATTGTGAGATCTTAAAAACACTTTATTATTTAAAATACAGACTTTATTATTTAAAATACAGATTCTCTTTTACCAAAATTTGTTTCCCATTCAAGTCTTTAGAATTTTGTCTCTTATGTAAAATAAGACTGCCTCGATTCATATACATATAGCTGTACAATATGGTAATGATATTCCATAGGGGAAGACTTAAAGATGTGCATTTTTTTAGTTTGTATAAGAGACCAGTATTAGAAAAGGCAATCCATTCATTAGTAGATATATATTTTGTATGTAATCTTAATGATCAAACTCTATAAAAAACTTACTCTCTCCCTCATCATTTATCTTTTAGAAAATTCATAGAAAAAGAATTCATAGAAAAAGAAAAATTAATAGAAAAAGAATTCATAGAAAATTTATAGACTTCCCTGAAGTCTCAGAATCAGGAAAAATCTGTGCTAGGCAATTGGCGTGGCTCTTGCCTATGGGCACTATGGCTTTTGGGGCAGACTGGGTCCCTTTTTTGCTTTGTTTCCCAACAAATATTTATTTCACATTTATAAGCTACAAAAAAGTCTATGTACACCTTTCTCCATACTAATCATTTTTTTTCTTTTTTGCTTTTTAGTGCCCCACCTACAGCATATGGAGGTTCCCAGGTAAAGGGTCCAATTGGAGCTACAGCTGCCAACCTTTACCACAGCCATGGCAACATCAGATCCGAACTGCGTCTGCAAAGTACACCACAGCTCACAGCAACACTGGATCCTTAACCCACTGAGCGAGGCCAGGGACTGAACCTGCAACCTCATGGTTCCTAGTTGGATTCATTTCCGCTGTGCCATTATGGGAACTCCTCTGCATTCTAATCTTATCCCTGCCTTCATTTTGCAATTTCCTTCATATATTCTATTAACTTTTTATATAAAAATATAATCAATATAAAAATAAATACAATTTTATATCTAAATATATATGTATATTGAAATATATTCTGTATGTTTTACATATACACTAAGCTGAATATATAGTGTCTATATTTAACTATATATATTCTTAAATAAATATCTGTATATTAAATAAAATATATATGATAGGGCAAATGTATTTTAAATCTTTTTAAATATATATTAAAAAGTGTATATACATATATATGTATTTTATATATATATACACATGTATGCACACAGGACAAACAAGTTTACTTTTCTGCTCGGCCTTAAATTTTGTAAAACACATCAGTGATAATTTCATAGTTAATGACCTTAATAAATATTTCCATTTTTATATCTCATGGCACAATATTACTTTTGCTCCTATCTCTGGCCATATGTTTTCTTAACTTACATTTCACGCTACAAAGTACAGATTAGTACTGGGGATCGAAGCTGCCTAAAGTATTGTGTGCAGCATCTTATTTGTTTGCAAAGTTCTTAAACTATGAATAAGGATAAAAATTTCAAAGCCAATGCATGGAAAAAAAGACTGGAGAAAAGCATTTTTATGCTAATGGCCATAGCAATGATTATAAAGCAGAGTGCACACAGAATGCACCATGGAGATGCTAAATAATATTTATGGAGCATATGGGCCTTGCATAGCAGAAGCAAAAATGTTCTTTTCTCAAATTCTGTTTGCCAAATTACTTTGGGCATTAAGGAAAATGCTGAAGTTTCATTTGAACCATGGACCGAAAACCCTGACCAAAAAACAGGGTTGGGATTTGCAAGCTGTCATTTTATTCACCACAATACTAAATAGAACTGTGACATGCTAGAATGATTCTGGATAAATTGTCTTTTACTTGCTTGATATAAGTGTTCTCAGAAGGGAAAATAAAAAAGTTGAACAAGGAATTATTTAGTTTCAGAAAAGTTTAAATAGAGATGTATATGAAAATCTTAATGGACACAACTTATGAGTCCAAGGGCTAAACAAACAGTCCTTTCTATGTAAGTTTATTGCTCTAAATGTTAATGTAATAATCCAATGTATCAGTGGATATAAAAAAACATTTTTTAATTTGAAAAATTATAGACATCTCAGTCATTTCTTAGGCCTCAAAACAGTACATCTTCATGGTAATTCAGTGTTAGTCTTCATTCCATTAACTCAGACAATGATAATAAAGCACTTGCTAAGTGCTAGGTACAATGCTGAACTTTTTACCTCTAGCAGTGTGGGCTAGATTTTTATTCCACTGTTTTTTTATTTTTAACAACGTTGTGTTACATATTTATTAGATCCAAAGAGTTACATGAAAATAAGTAATTTAAGCTTAGAAATATTTCAAGTATCTTTTAAGAAAGGTACTATATTAAATAAAATTAAATTATTTTTTAATATTTCCTGAAAGGATCTTAGAAACCTAAGATAATTGAGAATTTGAAGTAACACGGATCATGCAATGATATGTAGAATTACACAGTGGACTCAGAATAATATCTTCACTTGTACACACACTTATCAATGATACACTAGTAAGATTTCACTTGCATGTCAGTTTCAAACAAAACTGTGTGCATATTTTGAGCGTCATTTTGGGCAAGACATTGTCTTACGTCTTAGGATCCGACCTTGCCGTGAGCTGTGGTGCAGGCTGCAGGCATGACTTGGATTCCACATTGCTGTGGATGTGGCATAGGCCAGCGGCTACAGCTCCGATTTGACCCCTAGCCTGGGAACCTCTATATGCCGTGGGTGTGACCCTAAAATGACAAAAGGCAAAAAAAAGAAAAGAAAAAATAAATAAAAGTTTGAAAAAGTCATGTACAGAAGGACATTCACCAAATTGCTTTTTTATTTGTGGTGATGCTTTATTTAGTTCATTAGCTTGGTGGCATCAGAATTCACTCCTACTCCCTAGAAAATTCGTCTATTATTTCTGCTAGTATAAAGTATTGAGGGAAAACCTATTTATAGTCGTTCTCTCCATGATGTGTATAAAAAATAACTACTATGCCTTTTATTTAAAGCCAACATTCCTTTTATTAACAATTTTGAAAATGTACTAAGTAAAACATAATTCATCAAATCTTGTCCTTTGCCCTATTTATTGAAAACTTCATAATACTAAATATGCTTTCTTGAATACAATTCCTTGTATCTTTGTCTCAATCAATTAAATACATACATGATTTCTTTTTGGAAAAAAATGCCTAATTGCTTTTGTTCTGAAGAGTTTTCTACTAGAGTTATTGGTCTAACATTACACCAAACTGGTAATCTTTCTGTGTATGTATTTCTAGCAAAGAAAGACACAAAGACAGAGTTATTGGTCTAACATTACACCAAACAGGTAATCTTTCTGTGTATGTATTTCTAGCAAAGAAAGACACAGAGACAAGCAGTTCATCACTGTATTAAAAGTTTCAATCTGAACAAAATAATACATGCATGGGGATGAAAGATATTTATGAGGAAAAAAAACTGAAAGAGCATTGGCCTTAATAAGCTTGAATAAGAATAGAAATGTGTTAATTTTCCTGATATCAGTGGAAATATTCACCCTCTGGAGATGAGGCATGCATCTCAAAACCAAGTGGGCCCGAACAGGGGAGAATAGAGATTTTCTTTGGATATAAGAGTGACCACCCTTGCTTCTTAATACTAGAACTAGGCAGAATGATGAGAGCAGAGCAAATCTAAAACAGGATGCAGATGACAATTACTATAGCAATATTCTTTAGTACTTTCCAGTTTTCTGACTCCCTGGGAAAGCCTAGGTGCATATCTAAATCTATGCCTTTTTTTTCCTTAGAAATATTTCTACAGCACATTCAACACATTAGGTACATATTTTTATTTATTTCTGAGGAATCAAAATACAAATGCAATTCAACAGTGATAGACAACTAAATAATTAAAAAAGGCAATGACTAATAGTGTTAACTGTAAAGTCTGGTATTCATAGCATTGAACATATATAAATTCATGATTATCTTCATAACTGCACTAGGGCTTAAGCAGTTTTATTGGACCCATTTTAAAGGTGATAGAACAAAGAATAAAAGAGGGAAAAAGAAAGGCAATTAAAACTTGCTTAACATATGCTGAGAACAAGGAACTGTGCCAAGTATTTTAGATAATTATTTCATTTAATCCTCATTGAGTCTGTCGAAGTTGGCACAGTTTTCTCCACAATTTTAGAGAAGGGTGAGTAAACTAAGGTTCTAAGAACAAGCTATGAAAGTTCAAAGTTAATCAGGAAGACAACTGTTTTTCCCCTACCTGAAACGAAGCTATTTAAGTTATGTACCACTGGAAGATTCAGTTTCTGGGATGACCATTAGATAATACAAATCCCAAACTATCTGTTTAACAAGGATATACAGAGGCATACATTTTACTCATGCTTAACCATATGTTGACACACATAAGACAACAGACACTAGCTTCTGAGTACCAAAATTAATGTAACTGGATTTAGTATAGATTTAATAACAGAAAAATCTAGCATGATCTAGACAAAGACAGGATTGTCTTTTAAAAAGTTGGGGGAAATGTCATTTAGAAGAGTATAATACATGTTAATTCAAACTTCTGAGTTGAGGTTTTGAGAAGTGGTACCTCAACTTCATCATTCAATGGAGAAATCAAGCATCTTTTTAACATCTTAAGCCAACAAAACAAAATTACACCCTTTGCTCCTTAAACTACATGGTTGCAATCTCTTTGTGTTAAAGAAAAGAGCTGAATTGAATAGTTTCTTCCCTAGTGGCTTTGTTCTTGTATCTGAAAGTAGCTTTGTTTTTGTATCTGTATATGTCTATAAAAGTAATAGTGGTCTTTATTTGTTTGATAAATACAGAAAACTGTATGGATATTGGAACTAAATGTCCTAGAACTGAGGCTTCAAGGTTAGAATGCTTGAGTTTGAATCTCTGTTTCAATAATTTCTGGCTAATTACCTTGCACAAGTTTACTAATCTCTCTACATCTGTATTTCATCCTCTCTAAAATGGGGTTATTAATTATACCAATGCCACCAAGTTGTGAGGCTTACACAGACACTACAACGATATAAATTGCTAAAGATAGTGCTTGGCTCATAATTAACATTCAACAAATATTCACCATCATTATTTTTAATATTATTACTAAGCAATTTTTAAATAAAACATAAATATTCCAAGACACACAGAATCACAGAATCCCAAGCAGCTGCATTCTAACTAACCAAATTTAGCATTTAGACCTCACCATCCCACCCACCAAGTTTTACCTGAACTTCCCACATGTTCCTCGTCATCTCCAAAATCGGTGCAATATATTTTTAGTGTTCAAATTCTAAGAGGCTTTTTTTTCTTTGTATTGAGCCCCAAACTGCCTTCCTATAATTTGCACACATATAGCTGAGTTCTGCCTCCTGGAAATATACAGAATAATTCTAATCCCATTTATACAAAAATCTTTTCAAATATTTAGAGACAGATAGCAAGTCCCTTTTGGGATTTCACTACTTTAGACTGAACTTGTTTCATTCCTTTTGTTTTCCTACCAATAGACAAGTTTATTTTGACTTCCTCAGTTGCTATTCTTCTTTATCATACTGGAAGATTTTGTACCATTATATTAAAGATTGAGCAAAGTTTAGAGCAAGGTTCTCAAGCCTTAGAATATTTGGAGGACCTTAACAACGCCAGCACAAGTGTTCCATATGAGAGGGTCTGATTTAATTAGTTTGGGATGCAGCCAGGTTAGAAAAACCATCAGTACAGAAGAAAAAGCATATAATTTATAGTTAGAAACATCTTAAGTGTGTGTGGTATTTGAGCAATTACTTTACCTTTTTGAATCTCATATTCCTTTGTTTAATCAGCAAATATTATTAAATGCTTACTATAGGTTATACATTGTGCTAAACAGAGGGGATACACAGAAATAAGACAAACTTGCTGCTTTCTAGTGGCAAATAGTAATAATCCAGGTCACAAAAGAGAGTGTATGATATACATTTAGATAAATGCTCTAAAAAGGATCAAGATTCTCTAGGGTTCAACAAACACAACAAAAACAAAGGTGGCTTAGCACACATCATAGAAGGAAAATGTTTGTCTTAAGTCCAGAGATAAAATGAATGGCATTTTGGCCAGGGAATGAAAAGCTTCTGTGATTATGTCACAGAGGTTTACAAGAAGTAAAGGACCGCTTCTTACTAAGAAAAAAATTACCAAAAAAGAGCCCCAAATTTCCCTGACCACTTCATGGAAAATAACCACTTTTCATTTCCTTAAAAATCTGAAATTTTCTACGGTGGAGGGTCTGTTAGGGTGGGGGATGCTAGGATTTAATGCAAAAGTGCTTGAGAGGGATGAAGCTGGCCTCCTTGTTCTTTTCCCAAAGGAAATTTCCAAATGTAAACCCCAGGGTAGGAAAGAGGTCAGGTATTGGGGGCTGGCGGAGGAGGTAGGTAGAACAGTTACTTTTGGCTGGAACATCACCTTTATTGCTGGCCTCTGACCTTCAGGGGAAAAAGAGATGGAAAATGTGCTAATAAATTCCTCCATGCTAATAAATTCATCACAACATCCAGAAAATTTGCACATTTATTATTAGCTATTTCAGCCTAAAATTGAGGCAATAAGATTGTTCAGTTATAAAGCTTTCAAACAAATGCCTTCCAAACTTTAAACCGTATACACATCTTGTTAAAAGAAGATTCTGACTTAGTACTTCTGGGGGTGGGGGTGGAGGTGGTGCTTGAGCGTCTGCATTTCTAACAAATTTTCAGATGAGGCCAAAGGTAGCTTTTCAGTGGCTTACACTTTAGTAGAAAGGATGTAGCCATTGAACACTCTACCTCACTTTGCCCATCGAAAGTCTTTGTTTGATGTTACTATCCTAAATGTCAACTACAAGAAACAAACTAGTTTCTGCATGGATTTAACCTGAATGTTTTTCTGAAAATCTTTGAGGTATTAACATGTGAATCTATATTACCTAAAGGAAAAATGCTTGAACATTCACTCTTTATGCCCTTTTTATCTTAGTAATTTATTTTATTGGTTCGAAGGTAATACAGTCTCGTAGGTATATCAAAACACTTTAAGATTTCTCGTCTTTTTTCTGCCTACCATCTTGCTGCATGTCTTGACCACTGAATGAATATGTTTACCATACCACTGATCACCCATTATTCAATGCACTCTGAAAACTGCATTGACTAATGTGTCTAAACGATCAAATTACTTAGCTGAAAATCAATGTTGCATTTTTAATATCCCACAGAAAGACTGCTTACTCCTCAATTCTGAAGAAGAGACTATAGGAATTATATTTTCGCACCTGAGATTTCTGCCATAAATGCATAAGTTAGAACATTATTTTTTCTGAAAGTTCATGTAGTAATTATTCTCCCTTAGGAGTGTAGAATCCCCAATTCCTTTGCAAAAGGCATCCTTCTGGGGGGTGGGAGCTTTTAATCTGCAAACTGAAACTAAGAAGGCAAAAAGAATTGATAGAAAAGGTAGAGAGGAAATCACAGAATATTTGGACCAGAATTATTTTAGAAAGCAACTAACTGGTCTCCATGTTGTGTAGTTCAGAACAGAAGGTAAAATAATTTCTATGCCTTAGCCAACTTGTTAGTGACAGAGATGGTGCTACCATCAGTTCCTAGACTTACAGTTCTGGTGACTACAAATCCAGAACCAGGGTTTTGGTACAAGAAATTCCATAGTCTTGTTTTACTCACCTGTAATTTCAATGTTAATTTCTCTAAAAAACAATTTAATTTAATTTGAATGTGTTCTGAATTCATGAAAACTAATCTTTATAAATTACAAAGGTGTGGAAAAATAGGAATCCTCCTGCATGGTTTGAGGGATATAAATTGGTATAATCACTATGGAGAACAGTATGGAGGCTCCTTAAAAACTAAGATCTACCATATGATCCAGCAATCCCACTCCTGAGCATATATACGGAGAAAACCACAGTTCAAAAAGATAGTTGCACCCCAACGTCCAGTGCAGCATTATTTGCAATAGCCAAGACAAGGAAGCAACCTAAATATCCATCGACAGATGAATAAATAAGAAAATGTGGTATACTTATACAATGGAGTATTACTCAGCCATAAAAAATTACGAAATGCCATTTGCAGCCACACAGATAGATTTAGAGATTACTGTACTAAGTAAGGCAGACAGAGAAAAATAAATACCATATGATATCACCTATATGTGGAACCAGAAAAAAAAATGGTACAAATGAACTTATACAGAAGACAAAAATAGACCCACAGGTATAGAAACTAAAATTATGGTTACCAAGAGGAAACAGGGGTGAATGGGTGTGGGATAAATTAGGAGTTTAGGATTAATTTGTATATACTACTATATACAAATCAGATAACCAGGAAGGTCCTACTGTACAGCACAGAGAACTATGCTTACTATTTTGTAATAACCTATAAGGGAAAATAATCTAAAAAAAGATACTATATGTATGTATAACTAAATCCTTTTCTGTGCACCTGAAACTAACATAACATTGTAAATAAATATACTTTCATAAGAGTAAATAGATACATAAATACATACATAAATAAGAATACATATTTTTTGTGCTTACTTTTACTTTTGGATACACACAATACCATCTGAATAAATAATTTTGAAGAGGAATCGAAGGCTAACATGAGTTAGTAAGATGAATAAACTACTGCTAACTGAACATTACTGGATTATCTTTTAATTTCATAATTTAATTTCCATTAAACTATGAAATATTAAATATTTAATATTATCATGATAGCAAACATCACCAGAGATAATGAATGATAAATTTATAACAAACAAAACATAAAATGTTTACCTTAAATATTTAAATTCAGATTATTAAAACCAGAAGCTCTGTTTCCATACACATTATATATTCAAAACAAAATGTGTATAAAAAATTGTGAAGTATATGACAGCCCTAAGAACCATAATGATATGATATTGATAGTCTTCTTTGACTTTATGGTACACTACAGTATGTCTATATTCATATAAACGTTTGGTGTGTACATGTGTATGAGGCAGGGTTTAGGAGAGTACATGCTTTTATTAAATTACAAATCTATTTTGCATTAAATAAAAATATTGAAATTCCTAAGATATCAAATACACATTTCACACTACAAAATCAGTTAGGCAACAGATAGGGACACAAAGAATCTACTTTCTCATTGATTCTCTGGATAGTTAAGAAATGTTCAAAGGGTTTTTCAGTGAGGTGTAAAGGCTTAACAAAATTAGTACAACCCCATGTAAATCCCCAGGCATGTAAACTGCCCAAATGAGAAAAATAGACATTTATTTTCCTCCCTTGAATTGTCTCTTCAGTCTACACTGGGGAAGAATTGGTCTTCTCGGAGCCATAAAACCAATATGGTGTCTAGTTACTGTCCCAGAAGAGAGTCAGGGACTGTTAACTAAGAAGCATGTCTGGAACATTTTTTAACATCCCCACATTTGTAATTTCCTGTGTATATATAAATGTGTGTGTGTGTGTGTGTTCTGTTTCCCTGTAAAAGAAATGGCCAGTGTGTGGTTCCCATAGACATCAAGGAAGAGACTGGAGAGATGCTCTTTTTACACAGCTGAAAATGGAGACTAACCACAAGGGATATGTTGGTTGTGACACAATAAGATGGGGAGGAAAGGCAGGTGGAATGTCAGAACTTGTAGGAAGTTTAGGAAACTGTGATTACAACCTATATTTTATGCCAAACTGAGTAACTGAGATAAATGCATAGTTGTTTCTAGAAGGAAAGGCTTCGAATTATTGATATGAACTACTTACCTGTCCAGACTTACTAGAGAATTTTCACATTCCACTCCACATTGCACCAGCAGAGCATCCTTAAAAATAAACTATAACCTCTCTAATCCATCTGGGACAAACAATTCAAACTTGATCAGTTGGAGAATAATGATAACAGCATTTTGCCAGGAAAAGAGTAGAGAAACGCCTACCACTGTCTGGTTTCGATAGTACCATTTGTTAGAGAAAAGTTCCAGTTTGTATAGCAACCCAGTAGTTTAGCCTTTGCACATTTACAAAGTAGAGAAATCTACAAAACCATACAACAGGCAGAGATGAATGCAATGTCAATGCCCAGAAGGCTTTGCTGTTACTGTTGCTTTAGAGTTGCTGTGATGCTAAGAGTTATGATCCTGAAGGGAGGTTACCTAATCAGGAGGAGAGAGCTCAGCTTGCTAGCATAAAGCGGCAACCAGCTCTCATAACTTGGGTCATGGAGAGACACACATTATTTACGTGGAGGGTGCTTGCTGTTTGATAATTGTTCCCTTATCTCCAAGATGTCACCACTCTGCTCACATTCCTCAGTTAGCTCCTCTTTTCAAAACATACTCAATCAGATGATATTACTTATCAAAACACTTGAAGAATCTGGATAGAGGCAGTAGAGCATGTTTTGTCCGAATTCAAAAGAAACTGCCATTTTAATTATTTAAGGATCTTCAGTAACTATGTTCCCCACAGGATTCCAGCACCTTCCATCTTGACCATTAAGACTGATTTCTTTGGTCCCTGTGAGCTTGTATGTGTGTTCGTGTCCGCAGACCATCTCACCGTCTCTTAAACTATAATTATTACTTACGCAATACTTGACAGAATAGTTATAATAGAATTTTGTGAAGAGCAAAGTACAAAGGATGAAAATACCATTCATCAACAGAAGTTTCTTGTCTTGGTCTGTTTGGGCTGTTATAACGAAATGCCAGGGATGGGATGGCTTATAAATATGAATGTTTATTTCTCACGGTTTTGGAGGCTGGGAATTCCAAGATCAAAAGCCAACAGATTCTATGTGAAAGCTCTCTTCCTGGTTCTCTTTCTGTCCCCAAATGGTAGAAGGGGCAAGGAAGCTCCCTGTGGTCCCCTTCTTAAGGACACTGCTCCTCTCATAAGGGCTCCACCTGTATGACTTAATCACATTCCAAAGGCCTCACCTAATACAGTCACTTTGGAGGCTAGGATTTCAACATGTGAATTTTGAGAAGACACAAATATTCAGTCTAAAGCACCATTATTATCATTTATATCTGATTTTTACTTCAAGCTTTTTCCATGCATATTATTCAAGATAAATAAAATAATTTCTATACATAATGTTTTATTTTGTTTTATTTCACTTTAGCATATGCTAAATATTTATTAGATAAAATACCATAAAGCTAAATTATAAAACATACTGAGTTTCTGCTTATATTAAAATGTAAAATTTGGTATATCATATCAATGAAAATACAATGAAAATATAAGCTATTATCTAAGATGTTTGAAACACATAGAAAAAATAATGACTGGTATAAGAATATTTTACAATATCCAGAACAAGCCAAACCTGAATCAAATTTTACTTTTTAAGTAAGAAGCACAATGTTTTTTACTCAATGCTGGGTGTGCATCTGAGTTTTTTATATATACAAACATTCCTACTCCTTCCAATCACCCTACCTTATAGTTTTGTTTCTAATTTTAATCACTATTTTGCAGATAAGAGTTTTGAGGCACAGAGAGGTTAAGTAACTTTCCTGAGGTGACTTAGCTAGTACTTAGTGGAGTCAGTATTCAAATCCCAAAAAGCCAATTCTAGACTCTGTGTTTTCTTCATTGCACATTTGCCTTCGTCTGTGTTTCTTGGTACCACAGGTGACATATAAACATGCCCATTAAATTTCTACTAATCTTTCATATACCTGAGCTTTCTCATAATGGAGATACAAATAAAGGAGATATGAACAGTAATATACAACCCTGTATCATTCAAATGAAGGCCTTCATATAAGTCTGTCCAGACCCATGAAGGTGTTATGGAAAAGAAAGACCCAGAGTAGGGGTGAATCTGGGAGTTGAGTGCCCAATTTGATAATACATTATTAGAATAAATTAGAAAAGCTAAAGTTCTGTGATAATTAGAATAGTTTCCTGGCCTAGATATTAGGGATTTCAGTACAATTTTACAGTTAAAGGGGAAGTTAAATCTTGCCTTTTTTGAATAAAAAGAAATAAAATCACTTGGGGCAAAGAGTGAAATCTATTAAGCATTCTCCCATTCTGTTCAGAGAGAGAAGCAATGTCCCATGGAGCAGTTTCAGCAAGTAGCAAGAGAAAACTACATAGGGGAATGCTCGTATGATGCCTGGATCCTCCCAACGCCTGCCCCTCCCATTCATTGCTAGTTGAGGTCCACAGGTACATGGATAGCGTTATACGAGGAGTCATCATAGCAGAGCATGATAGATGATGGAATGCTTACCTTCTCTTAGGCGGACAAAGAAAAGGAGGACAAGGCAGAAACATTCCCACACCTACTGTGAACATTTGGGGACAATGAGAAAGAGAAACTCAGTATCACAGTGTTCAAGAAGCATTTCTTGAGGGAGAGGCGGCAAGATGGCGGAGGAGTAAGAGGTCGCGCTCACCCTCTCCCACAAATACATCAAAAAACGCATCTAAATATAAAACAAGTTGGACAAATCATCATCTGAATGCTGATCAATTTAAACCTCCAAAAACTGCAAGAAACCCCTGAAATAACTGGGTAGAACAAGTGAAGAAAAAAAAAAAAAAAGGG